>JARBWK010000010.1:134918545-135042112 GCA_030556195.1 Anolis apletophallus
AGTGTTTCTCAAATTGTGCTCCTCCAGGTGTTTTGGACTTCAGCTACTGTTAGGAACTGTAGGAGCTAAAGTCCAAAAGATCTGGAAGAGAACAGTTTGCTAAACACTGGTGCAATGCTTTCCTCATGCGCCACAAAAAAAATGCATAGTAGGGACAAAACAGGCCATAATGAGATATGGTCCCATAAAGTATTCAAGGCTATCTTTTGATGAATAGGGACACATTTATGTGTCATCAAAAGTGTCAAACTTACAGGACTCTTCAGTCATTTTTTAAAAAATAAGGCACTTTTCCACTTGAAAAACTTTAGATCAGGGTTGCCCAGGAAGTCGATTGCGATTGACCAGTCGATCGCGGGACCGAAGGAGGCCAATCGCAGCCGGATGGGGCGCTTCTCAGAGGGGGCGGAGCCTGCCCCCTCCCCGGCTTCGGCACTCCCAGCACTGGCTTCAGCCTTGAGGAGTGTAGGGCCAAACCAGCCTTGTGCTAGCTATGCCACTACTGGCTTGGCACTGCCATCCTCAAGCCTGGAGAAGCTGCTGGGAGCCCGGCCAGAGGGGAGGGGGCGGGGCTCCGCCCCTCTGGCTTCAGCTCTACCAGCAGCTTCTCCAGGCTTGAGGATGGCAGTGCCAAGCCAGTAGTGGCATAGCTAGCACAAGGCTAACTTGGCATTGCCATCCCCAAGCCTGGAGAAGCTGCTGGGAGCTCCAATGCCAGAGGGGAGGGGGCAGGGCTTGGCGTGGCCTGGCTCCGCCCCCTCTGGCTTCAGCTCTACCAGCAGCTTCTCCAGGCTTGAGGATGGCAGTGCCAAGCCAGTGGTGGCATAGCTAGCACAAGGATGGCTTGGCACTGCCATCGCCAAGCCTGGAGAAGCTGCTGGTAGAGCTGACGCCAGAGGGGGTGGAGCCAGGCCGCACCAAGCCCCGCCCCCACAAGCCTTGAGGAGGTAGGTAGATCTTTCTGACTTGGTTTTATTATAAGTAGCTTGCATGCTGAAAAAGTGTGAGCACCCCGCTTTGGATAGTATAAGCCACAGACTTTATCAATGCACACTAACTGCTATTTAATAACGCTTGCCTAAGAATTGGGCAAACAGCACAATTCTATGCATGTTTACTCAAGGGTTGGGTTTCATGATACTCAGCGAGGCCTATTCTCAAGATACGTTGGTAACACTTCTGTACACAACCAAGTATGGCATTGAGTGCAATAACTAAAGTACAAAAGCTATCCATCACTTTCAGAAATAACAAATGTATTCTGTCGCTTCAGGACTACACACCAAAACAAACACTTGCCAACCACGTCAAGCCTAAAAGGGCAACTACAGCACGGCAGTCGTACAAACAGAAATAAATGTTTTTTTCTGGTATTAATGGGATTGGTTTCTAGAACATGTAGAAAATGTGTTGTGCTGTAAAGAGCCACCTCTGAATTGTATGTGGCACTGAAATTATATAGATAATCCTTTCAGAAGAATGAATAAAGGCAAAAAAAATGTACTGTTTGTAGCAGTATCTTTACGATGCGCCTCATCAATGTGTTATAAGTGATTACAAGATGCAAGGTGTACAAAACAGGACCTCTTCTGCACCTGAACACATGCCCTTCCCCTCAAGGAAATCCCCTTCTAACTTTTTAATCCATATTCTCTAAGGTAAATAGCAAGCAGGACTTACCCTTGTGGTAAATTCCTACTACACGTGCGCTCTCTGAAGCACTTCTCCCTGAGCCCTGAGGTAACTTAAGATCCAGCACAAAAACTGAACAGAGAAATTGGGTTCAGAGGACACTGAGGAAGTGGAATAACCACGCAGAGGACGTAAAGCCCTTTGGGTAGTAGGCACATCAGGTGTGTAGGTAGGTATTGTTTAGTGGTTGTGATAGCAGCATGTCTTCTAGATCAGTGGTTCTCAACCTTCGTAATGCTGTGACCCCTTAATACAGTTCCTCATGTTGTGGTGACCCTCCAATCATAAAATTATTTTCGTTGCTACTTCACAACTGTAACTTTGCTACTGTTGTGAATCATACTGTGTATGCAGGATGTATATCATTCGCTGGACCAAATTTGACACAAATACCCAATATGCCCAAATTGGTGGAGTTTGGGGGGAAATACGCCTTGACATTTGGAAATTGTAGTTGCTGGGATTTATAGTTCACCTACAATCAAAGAGCATTCTGAACCCCACCAATGACAGAATTGGGCCAAACTTCCTTCAAAGAACCCTATGGCCAATAGAAAAGAATGTTTTCTGATCGTCTTTGGCGACCCCTGACACCCCCTTCATGACCCATCCAGGGCAGTGCTTCCCAACCAGTGTGCCGGGGCACACTAGTGTGCCGTGAGCGATCATCAGGTGTGCCGTGGGAAATTGGAACCTCCAGGAAGGGGAGGGGGGAGAGTCTAGTGTGTTGAAGTATGAAAACCCTAAGAAACCTACCTCGATAAAGGCAGAAAATTACAAACACTCCCTCCCCACCCGTTGTCTACTTGGTCTCTCCCTCTCCATGCATTGGGAAGGCCCGCCTCCCTTTCCCCAAGTAGAGACCTCCTCTTGCCTCCTGGGGGTTCTGTGAGAGAGTTTGGCCCAGTTCTATCATTGGTGGGGTTCAGAATGCTCACTGATTGTAGGGGAACTATAAATCCCAGCAACTACAACTCCGAAATGTCAAGGTCTATTTCGCCTGAACTCCAGCTGCGTTCACATTTGGGCATATTGAGTATTCATGCCAAGTTTGGTCCTGATCCAACATTGTTTGAGTCCAGAGTGCTCTCTGGATGTCGGTGAACTACAACTCCAAAACCCAAGGTCAATGCCCACCAAACTCTTATAGCATTTTCTCTTGGTTATGGGAGCTCTGTGTGGGAAGTTTGTGTCTTTCTGCCATTCCTGCCAGGATATCTATGTTGTGTTCATGGAAACAGGCCCAGGTTTCACACTGAGTGTATAAATACATTTAGAAACATATTAACTATATGTATGACTGTGTTAGAGTGTCATTTTGTGTCATTTTGGTTGGCGGTGTGCCCCAGGGTTTTGGAAATGTAAAAAGTGTGCCGCGGCTCAAAAAAGGTTGGGAAACACTGCCCTAGGGGTCCCGACCCCCAGGTTGAGAAACGCTGTTCTAGATCAAGACATTGTCTGTCTTGCTGTTTGTGTGTGTGTGTATTCATTCTCTCTTTCGGTGTGTGTTTGTGGGTTGTGTGTTAGTTTTTACTGAATACCAATTGTGAAGGAGAGAGGACAGGTTCAGCGCTTGGAGCAGTCGCCACGTCCAGCCCAGCCCAGCCCCACAACAACAGCAACAGGCCTTCCTTCCTTCCAAACGCCTTTTGAGCGCTTTGAGAGGAAATCCCCCTCCCCCGCCCTCTGAGCACGCACGCACGAAGTCACTCACGCACGCTGCGACCGCGCTGGCGCAAAGCCCACAAAGAAGCGGCGGGAGAGGAAGGGGGGCGTGGCAGAGGCCAGGAGGGGGGCGTGGCCCTCCTGGAGGCCTCGCGCCCGAGCCTGTGGTGCGCGCGTGAGTGCGCGCGCGAGTGCGCGTGCGCGGCCTCTTCTTTCTTTCGGGCCGTTATTGTCCGTTGCCCCTCCCCCTCTCTCCTCGCGCTCCCCCTCCCTCCCCCTGGCCCGGCTCTTGGCGCTCAACATGGCGCCTGAGGAGAATAGAGGAGGCCGGCCTCGCGCCCTCAGCACAGGCCTCGGCCCCGCTGGGCCTGCTTCCCTCAGCCCCCCCCCCCCCTCGAGGCCCCACCGACCCGGCCGTTGCTCCCGCCCACTCGGCCCGCTGAGGGGGTCTCTGCCTCCGCCGCCACCGGGCCCTCCTGCTCCTTCCCGCCCGCCCACTCACCGGCAGCACCTCACCCCCTTCCTTCCTTCCCCGGCTGACTTCCCGGCGCAACGGGCTCCGCGGAACTCTCCCTCAGGAAAGGAGGAAGGCCCAAGCGGAGGAGAGCGGCGAGCTGCGCAGCTGAGGAGGCGCGAGGGGAGCAGGGGAAAGCGCCGTCGACGCCTCTCGCGAGAAGAACGCCCGCCTCTGACAGGGAAGGCGCCTCCCGTGGCCCGGATGCAGGCCTCGGCGCATGCGCAGGAGCAGGGAAGGCGGGAGAGAGAGAGTGGTGGGGGTGGGGAGATGGCTGCGCCTGGCTTGGCTTCCCTGCCCTCCCTGCAGCCCGCGAGGCCAGCCTCCCACGCAGCCATACCCAGGGATAATACCCAGGCAGGAAACCCCACGGGGCCTGCTTCGAACTGGGCGCTGGTGGCTTCTGTCAGGAAAGGGAATTCCTTCAAGCTGGAAGCCACCAGGCTACACTTGGTTGTTGTTTTGGGGTGCTGGGAATCAGGGCCGGTCTAAGGTAATTTTAAATGGTAGGCGAACATTATTTTGGTGCCCCCCCCAAAAAAAACATTATTTTGCCGCCCCCCATGTAAAACAAATATACAATTATAATATCACAATACCATTAGTAGTATTATATTGTATCAATGTATATACAATATATTATACCATACTCATACTATATTATCTCTCTCTCTCGGCATTACTTCGCGAACGAAGATTCAGGAAGGACTCATCCCACGCTTTTTACAAGCGCGTTGATGACTAAAAAGGCCAATCTGAGATAGGCAAGTTCGGTTGCAGAAAGCGCAGCACAAAGTCTCCTTGGGTGATGTTTTTTCCAAGTTGCGGTTCTTTCTGCGTTGTCGTTTCTCTTCGAGACCCATTCGGCGTGTCTTCTCGAAAGAGGCCGCAGCATTGTGGATAGTGCGTCTCCATGCCTCCCGATGTGAGGCCAGGGTGGACCATTGTTGGGGATCAATCTGGCCAAGCCTGAGATGTTGTTTCAGGGAGTCCTTATATCTCTTTTGGGGGGCGCCTCTCTTGCGCTGACCCGTGGCGAGTTCACCGTAGAGTAGTATCTTTGGGAGGCGGTGGTCCTCCATCCTAGAGACGTGTCCTGCCCAGCGCAGCTGTGTTCTCAATAGCATGGCCTCAATGCTGGTGATCCCTGCTTGCTCAAGGACAGCAACATTCGTCACATAGTCGGTCCAGTGTATATTTAGATTGTGCGAAGACAGCGCTGATGAAAGCGCTCGAGGAGTCGTAGGTGTTGGCGATAGGTGACCCATGTTTCAGACCCATAGAGGAGAATGGACAGTATGATAGCTCTGTACACACTGATTTCGGTGTTTTGTCTCAGGTGCTTGTTGCTCCAGACTCTTTTGTGAAGCCTCCGAATGCACTATATGCCTTTGATAATCTGTGATCTATCTCTTTGTCAATCTTGGCGTCTGAAGAGATGATGCTTCCCAGGTAGGTGAACTGCTGAACGGACTTAAGCACAGATGTGCCTATGCTGACGTGAGGATGGTGGTGTTCTTCCTGTGGTGCGGGCTGGTAGAGGACTTCTGTTTTCTTCAGGCTGACTTCCAGCCCAAACAGCTCTGCAATACATTATATTGTATCAATGTATATACAATATATTATACCATACTCATACTATATCATATCATAATTATATCATACTACATTACAATATAATTATATTATAATATATTGACATTATAATACAATGTAACATTATATTATATTATTATTATTATAAAATAATAAATAAAATTATCCTCTGCTAAATATTTTCATGACTCTTATAAAACTCAAATAACCCAAAACAAAGTAAAATATTATATATTACTATTTTGTACAATACCACTCTACTGCAATATTGTTTGTAATATTACATGTAATATAAAATATATCATTATTCTATTGTTATATTGTATTTGTATTATATTGTATGACAATATTAAGCAGAACTGTGTAATAATCAACAAGAAATGCCATGTAAATGCATCAAAATCAGAATCTATGACCTCCCACCCGTCTCATAATCCATAGGAGTCTCCCATAAGTCCAAAATTAGGATCCCAATGTAAATGTAAATAGAAAAACAGCCAAAATGTTCAAATGAGGTCGAATACAGGCAGCGCGGCCTGGGCAAACTTGGGCCCTCCCTCCCTCCCTCTAGGTGTTTTGGCCTCCAACTCCCACAACTCCTCCTAGCCTCAAGCCCCTCAGGTCTAGACAGAAATAGAGCCGAAGAAAGGAAGGAGGGAGAGAAGAGGTCGCAGAGGAGGAGGAGGAGGAAAGCCCTTCATTCATTCCTTCACTTACACTTCCTTCTCTGATTATTTTCTCCTTCCCTGCAAATGCGCGCGTGCGCGGCGAAGCCAAAGGGAGAGGGGAAGCACTCCCTGCCTGCCCGATAGGGAGTGCTTTGCTTACAGGCTTCTGCGCAAGGGAGCTACTGGGCATGCGCAGAGGTTTTTGCGCATGTGCAGTTGCTCCTGCGCTCAACTTCAGCTCCGGAGCAACTGCGCCTGCGTGAAAACCTCCGCGCGTGCCCAGAAGCGGCATCGGAGCACACAAGGCCGGGGTCAAAAAGCAGGCAGCTGCAGCACTGTCTGAGGAACATCGGCAGGGCCAGGATGGCGCCCCATGCGGCCAGGATGGCGCCCCCTTCCCAGTTGGCGCCCTAGGCGGCCGCCTACTTGGCCTATCTTGTAGGACCGCCCCTGCTGGGAACATAATACCAGGACATTAGAAGTCAGGCGAGGGCACATTGTAATGTCTTTGAATATCTATATATATAAAGGAACAGTCGTCATGTGAAGACTACCTGAAACAGAGAAACCTTACAACGCAGAAACACAAAACTTGCCAACAGAAATAGGCCTCAAGGAAGGTACGTTTCCCAGCATCCTCCGGGGCAGCCAAAGACTCCCCCAGCCTCTACACTCTGACAACATGATTGGCTGCCAATAAGGGTGGATTTGCATAACTGCTGCACTGGCCAGCCAACATGAACATTCCGACCCATAACAAACTGTCAGCCAGAGCCTCCTCCAACACTTTCAAATCAGAAGTCCATGATGGAGATCAACACCATTCAAGGGGAGCTCTTCTTCCTTTCCCAAAAGATCTCCAGTGGCTTGGAATTCCACATTAATAAGAGGACCATCCAGCAACAATGGGGTTTGCCAAGGAGGGTGCTCCAGCCCCTCTATATGCTGGCTCCAAGGGATGGAGGTCATCACCAAGTACCTTCTGCTGCCCAGCGCTGGGAGAGCTCCGTCAGATGGCCTGTCCATGAGGAAAGCCTCATCGGACATCGACCAATGGGTGCAAAAGACACAGGGCAGGACATCTTGAAAAAGAGAGGAGCAGGAAGTAAGCTAGACATGAAGATCTTGAGAAAGGTGGCTCAAAAGGAGACGGAAAGGATTTTACACAGTCCCCCAACAGACACTGGACGCACCTGTGAAGATAGAGATCCCCTGACAGGACAAGCCCTCCCCAAGCTGATCCGTCCTGGCCATGGTACAAGTCAAACCCGAAGGACTGCAGGCAAAGAGCTGAGGCACAAACATAACACACCCCATTCACTAACAACAATTCCAACCCTTACATACTCAAGACTTTCTCACATCTCCTAAATAGGGCACAGCAACCCGTGCCGGGAACAGCTAGTATATATATGAATGAGAATTTAGCTGTATTTCCAAATATATTTTATTCGTTGGATTTTATTCAAAAGAGTTAATTTAAAAAAAAGATTTTATGACTAAGTCGTTTTATCTTGACTGAGATATATCTAATTATTACTTTAATGTGATTTAGAAATGAAACTTAAAAAAAAGATATAATGTTGCAAATAGACATGTGTGTTGGGAAAAAATTGAAAAAGAGGAATGTGAACGGAAGCGTGTGGAAGCGTGTGGCAGACGTACACATCCCATGAAGGCCTCATGCTACGCTTCCTTTAGTGTGGAGCTTTCTCTCAGCGCTCCCTGGCAGGCGCTGATTTGCAAATAAATCTCCTCACCTCCCGGCATCTCTTTGGCAACAGGCCTTGTGGGTTTCAGTCTGGCCTTGTTAAAGGGGCAACACAACTAGGCCCCAAAATTCAGGTGACTCACAAACGTATACCCACCCCCAGCTTACGAAAGAAGCACACATCTACAAAACCGCCTGCAGCGAGTGAAGTGGGGAGGGGTGGTCTCCGAGGGCTCCGCCTCACATTGTGGAGTTCCTCAGGGGGCCATCCTCTCCCCGCTGTTATTTAACATCTACATGCGACCACTCGCCCAATTGGTGCGGAGTTTTGGGCTGGAGTGCCATCAGTACGCTGATGACACCCAGCTCATTCTGAGGATGGACCCCGGGGTGGAATCCATACCCGATAATTTCCAACTTTGCCTTGAAGCCGTGACTGGATGGCTGCGAGCCAGTAAGTTGAAGGTGAACCCAGCGAAGACGGAGATCTTGTGGCTGGGCCGCCCGGGGGGGGAGGGGATTCAGCTGCCGACATTTGACAGCATGGCACTATGCCCGCAGTCTTTAGTTAAGAGCCTTGGGGTCCGCCTGGACCCCCAGCTGTCTATGAAGGCGCAAATTGCTTCTACGCAAACTGCAGTGGTTGCCAATTGAATTCCGGGTCTCCTTCAAAGTGTTAGTTCTGACTTTCAAGGCCTTACATGGTTTGGGGCCAGTGTACTTGAGGGAGCTGCTTACCCCATACGTGCCCAGAAGTGACAATCAGTGACCTGGAACCTGTCTATTCCCATATTTTAATATTTTAGTATTTTAGATGCCTAGCTGTGTAAGTCGCCCGAAGCACATTTGTGGAGGGCGACTCATAAATAATAAAATTAGTTAGTAATTAGTTAGTTAGTTAGAAGATCACTGCGCTCAGAAGGTCTTAACATGCTTGACGTCCCAGGACTGAAAACTTATAGGCTCTCCAGCACACGGCAGAGGGCGTTCTCGGTGGCTGCCCCGGTTCTGTGGAACTCGCGGCCGGCCGAGACGCGGGCCCTGAGGGACCTGATGGCCTTCCGTAGGTCATGCAAGACCTGGCTGTTCAGGCAAGCGTTTGGTCTAACCGGTGCTTGAACTGCCAATCCCTCGCCTACTACCCGTGCTGCCACTGTTTTACTTGAATCAGCTTTGCTCTGATTAGTATGTTTTTATGCGATTTTATGTGTCTTTAAATGTATGGTATTTTTAGGGTGTTTTTAGAATGTTTTATCTCAATGTGTTTTGTATGTTTGGAAACCGCCCTGAGCCTCGGGAAGGGCGGTTTAGCAAATTGAAATAATAAATAAATAATAAATAAATAAAACACCCACCAAAATAGTAATCTGAAGGAATGTGGGAGGAGATGAAAGAGAAAGTGTCACTCCTTGAAAGTGTCACCGTGGTCTCTAGAACTCCAGAATGCTCTCCCCCTTCATTTATGTAGCCCTTCCCTCAGAGGGTGGCTTCATGTAACACACATACTCCCGGGAGTGGCGCCATAGAAGCCCAATAAATAAATAAATGATACTGTTAGTTTGGGATCAAAATTTGCTGAAATATGTTGAATTTCCGTTACCTCTTTTGAAGCAGATGCCTACCTGGTATTATATGACCAAGTAGGAATAAATTGGCGGAGGAAACACTACATAGAAGAAGGCCATGTAGCTCTGCTCAGTTAATTTAATGAGCCTGGAAGTTCTGGACAACCAGTATGGCCCACTGGGGCCGGGATGGGAAGGGGGCTGAGCTCACCTTCTGTAGATTTTCTGGACCTCCAGCTCAAGCCTTGAGTCACTTAATCGCATCTTCCCAGTCAGTAGCATGTAACCAGCACGGATTACTCCTTGAACCCTTGGAATCCGTGGCCTCGGTGCTGTGAGGAGGAGGAGACCCCAGACCCCTGAAATGGCCTAAACAAGGCTGCAGTTCTCAGTGTTCCAGGACTGGATAGGATAGGACACGTTTCATTGTAACGTGTCACATTAAGGACTTTCCATAGTCAATCAAGGGCCCAAATACTGGGAATTTACAAGTGCAAAGGGTAGTGTGTGTCTCATAGGGCAGTGTTTCCCTTTTTTGAGCCGCAGCACTCTTTTAACGTTTAAAAAATCCGGGGGCACACCACCAACCAAAATGACACTCTAACACAGTAAAGAACGGCTGGGGGATGGTGGCCTGCTGGGAGCAGCTGCTGGGAGTGCCGAAGCCGGGGGAGGAGCCAGGCCGCGCCATGCCCCGCCCCCTCCCCTCGGCTTCAGCTATCCCACAGCTCCTCCAGCCTTGAGAGGGGAGGGAGTCATGGCCCCCGTCCCCGGCGCCGCTCTCCGCCATGACTCCGGCCCCTCGCTTGCTGAAGCCGCACGGAGGAGGAGGACCATGAGCGGTGGACAGGCTTCACTGGGCGGGGCTCCTCCGCGCGGCTTCAGCGAGCGAGAGGCGAGTCATGGCAGGAGTCATGGCAGATTGGAAGCTGGCTGGGGAAACAGCTGAAGGATCCATATGGCATCAAAACATTGGTGTTTTCCTTCACAAAATTATAATCCATAAAGTGACATATTTTCCAATATAATCCGGATTACACTCAATGTCGGGTCGACGGTATTAAGCCATCCGTTTCGCCGTTTCCGGCTTCTTCGGGACCTGCCACATACTATCTATTGTCCAATCCACTGGTCCAATATCTATTAAATTAAACATAAATGATTTACCATATATTCATGCTTTTTTCATATATACATATTCGTAACCTATACATATAGGTGTGATCCCACATAAGAAAACACATTCCCCAATAGTAGGCAAGAAGCAATCCATACATCAATACATTATAGGAGGCATTACATACATATAGCACAGTCAATACATACCCAAAACATTCAGTCGTAGCATATATGTATGTGGACGCAGCCACTTTTCCATTCGGTTGGACAATGCTACTGAGAAAAGCCGCGGCTTAAGAGGGCTCCCTCCGTACCTGGCGCCAGGTGCAAATTATATCATGATTTCTCCTATGGATAAACGGTCGTTTAACCCCTTGGGGGCTTCGCATTTTAGGGAGGTTATCCAGAAGCATTCTCTTCTCCTTAGGGCCAATTTTATGTCTTGGTGTATCTTAACTTTAACCTGTTCAAGAACTACTACTTTAAAGTCGTCATATTTATGATTTTCCTTAAAGTGTGTGTATAGTACAGAAGATTCGTTTTTTGTTCTGAATCTCGAACGATGCTCCTGGATCCTTACCCTCAGGTCACGCCCAGTTTCCCCTACGTAATATTTTAAGCATTTGCATAAAATACAATATATTACATTTTTGGATCCGCATGTGGCCTGTCCAAAAATGTAATATATTGTATTTTATGCAAATTGAGTGTAATCCGGATTATATTGGAAAATATGTCACTTTATGGATTATAATTTTGTGAAGGAAAACACCAATGTTTTGATGCCATATGGATCTTGAACCTACCATCCACTTAAAATTGAAAAAGAATGAAGATGAAATAAATTGAGAACATTGTGAAAGTGATTCCCGCATTTATCTTTTATTACTTGGAACTGAAACACACCCCACCTTAATTTGAAACAGCTGAAGGAGGCAGCGCCCCGGCCCCTTTTTTTTTCTTCGCTACCACCCAGCCCTTCCTCCTCCTCCCCCAAGCAGCAGGAGTTAGGCAGAAGGAGGGGGAAAGGAAGGGGGGCAGAGAGCTTTTTCTCGCGGCACAGCAGGAGGTCCGTCATGGCGCACTACTGTGCGGTTGGGAAACACTGTGGTAGGGTGTCTTGTGCTGCGGATGTTATTGTGTGTACAGGTCTTGGGACCCAGCCTTTGTTGAGGGAGTTGCCTTTGCCCCCATGGTGCAACGTGTAAGGCTGAAACTATGACCCCTGTGACATGACACCCCTCCTTTGCACACCTGGGAATCGGCCCTGTACCTCAGGACTTTGATCTCAGCGGACAGGCATGGGACTCTATTAACCCTTGCGTTTCTTTATTGAGATGAATACATGGAAAGAATGCTTCCTTTTTAGTAGTTAATGAATTAATTAGTGAGATGTAATTGATCACTAACGTTTCGAGGGGCTTTCTTCTAAACATAGGACAAAATGCTTCCAACTGCAGAGAAGAATAAATGTTCTGTAGCTGCAGATAAATAAGGCTGCCGACCATTTCCCTTCCTTGAGTTTAATATTAACTGAGGCGTTTATGCAACAGTTCGAAAGGAGAGCTGCCGTTTCACAAGGGAACATCCTGAAGACCAGCAAACACCCGGGAGAAAAATGCAGGTCTCGATCTTCACCGTTGATGCGTTTACAGATCAACCCTTTCGTGGCAACCCCGCGGCTGTTTGTCTTCTTGAAGACGTAAGTTTTTGGCATTGGTCTACCTTAAGCATGACTCTCGTTCAGCAATACCCTGGCTTGGTGCAGTTTTTAATTAATTTCAACATGACTTCGTTTAACTAGTTACAGTTTCGGTTTCGTGGCACAGAGACCACGTGCACTACTTATTTTAAAATGTCAAATTTATTAAATTAACTAATTTTTAAAACCCCAAAATTAAGACCCTTATAGCACTTAATCATACTATCATAGAATAATAGTTGGGGAGACTCCATGGGTCATCTACTCCAACCCCTGCCATGCAGGAAAAGCGCAATCAAAGCACCCTGGACAGATGGCCATCCAGCCTCTGTTTAAAACCTTCCAAGGAAAGTGTTTGTACCAGACACCAAGACAGAGAGTTCCACTGATGAACAGCTCTTCTTACAGTCAGGAAGTTCTTCCTAATGTTCAGGTGGAATCTCCTCTCCTGTAATTTGAACCCACTGCTCCATGTCCTAGTTTCCAGGGCAACAGAAAATAAGCCTGCTCCTCTTCCTTGTGGCATCCTTTCACATATGTATACATTGTTCATGACCCTTCTCCGCCCCTTCTCTTCTGCAAGCTGCACATATCCAGCTCTTCCGGCACTCCCCATAGAGTTTCATCCTAAAGAGTTGTTTGTTCTGCCTGCATTGCAGTGACCAACCCGATGACTCAGTCCCATAATACACCAGGCGCTTATCACAGGTGGTGATACAAACAGGTTGTACTATTACCAAGTCACAAGACATACTTTGATAAGTATTTAACTTCCCATCTCTGCATACGTTGCCTTTTCAAAAATAAATACACAATAACTTGTGTCTGTGTATATTTTTGCTTAATGTTGGGTTTGTTTTCACAATTAGCTGTGAATCTTTCATGCATAAAGGAAAGAGAAATAAATGTAACTCGGGTGTTACAGAGTTTGTGACGTCAGATAAACCTGGCATAAATCTGCAAAGCTGACGTGGCCTAACCACGCTGAGTTCCCTCTGCTATCAAGTAAGGAACACATTTCTTAACTTTTATATAGAGCTGAAGTAGCCATCTATGTACCTTCAGATACTGACAAACTATAACTTCCATATGCACTTCTACAATTGGGATGAGCAACACCTGCCTCACAGGCCACCGCAACCCCCTCCCCAAGCCCTAATGTCAAAACCTGTGGGGAGGGACTACAACAGCCCCTGAACCAGGTCAGTGCTCTGACTCGGTAAGAAGGAGTTTAGTTTCCTACAGCCTGCTTGGTTAACTTTACCTGAATGTGAGGACCCCAGCATAGCGCCTCGTACACTGAAAGTTTGGAAATACTCCAGCCACCTCAGAGATTATTTGTAATGAAGAAATAATGCATTTCCTGACTCAAGCAAGTCTTTCATCCTCCAAATCACTCTATACATATGGCGGTATGTACATACACTCAGAGATTACCTGTCTACTTAGGTAAACAGAAAACGTTTTGTGTGAGCACAATCAATGGAAATACAGATTTGGACTAGATGCCATTCCAAGGCATCTCAAAGGAGACATTTTCAGAGTGACCACAATCCAATCACCATTCTTTTTTGATATATATCATTTCCATTTTTTCACACACAAAGGGGGAAGGTGGCAAAGCCAGGTAAGAAAGGAAAGGGGAAGATGGTAGTGGAGTCATTATTAGTCTATTAAACCTTGACTGATACCTAATATTTCACAAAGAGGGGAGTGGGTTAAGGGAACAGCCCAGTAGTTGTAGAAGAATATTTTCTTTCAAAAGTTCTGTTGGAAATTGTTGTTGGAATTGATCCTTTCCTGTTGGATGTTTTACCTCCATTTCACACGGATCCTTCATTATTGCCTCCCTTTGCGTTTTGTTTGATTGATCCAATTTGTAAACTAGAGTTTCCAATTTGACATCAAGTTTTTTTGACCCCTTTCAAAATATCATCCAGTCCATCCCACCTTTTATTGGCTCTGTCAACAGATTCAGTGTCTCAAGTTGCAGCATCTTAATTTGCCTTCAACCATCCTCTTTTGTTTCTTTATTAGTCATCATTTCCAAATCTCAGAGACCGCCTTTCCCCTCATAGCCACCAGTGGTCACTTAGACCAGTGTTTCCCAACCTTTTTTGAGCCACAGCACACTTTTTACATTTACAAAATCCTGGGGCACACCACCAACCAAAATGACACAAAATGACACTCTAACACAGTAACACATATAGTTAATATGTCTTTAAATGTATTTATACACTCAGTGCGAAACCTGGGCCTGTTTCGATGAACACAACATAGATATCCTGGCAGGAATGGCAGAAAGACACAAACTCCCCGCACAGAACTCCCATAACCAAGAGAAAATGCTAAAACAGTTTGGTGGGCATTGGCCTTGGGTTTTGGAGTTGTAGTTCACCTATATCCAGAGAGCACTGTGGTCTCAAACAATGTTGGATCAGGACCAAACTTGGCATGAATACTCAATATGTCCAAATATGAACGCAGATGGAGTTCAGGGGAAATACAGTGTAATAGGGAAGATAGCAACAGGCTAATGAGCAAAGAGGTCTACAGCTAGTAAACACGCATAAAGAATACTATAATGAGCATATATTTAGTCAAAAACATCGAAAGCACAAAACATAATCATATAATCATCATAGATTCATACAAAGGTGAGTACCAATATAATACAAAGTGAAATGAATAGCGGTGAGTAGGCTCGCACGGCGAGCTTAGACGCCAGGCTCCAGCGGGAGAATGGTGGGAATGAGGTCTCGGACGCCGTTCCCAACCCAGTAGTCTATGAAACAAATCATCAACCAGTCCACAGCGAGATGAAACGGGGAAGAGGTTCACGGCCAGGGTCTTGGGCCATATTTTCGCCAAGCCACCTCGCAGCCTTCGCTGGGGCTGAATTAGCGCGAAAGTGCGTGAGCGTCTTCGATGTCAGCACGACAGGGCTTGGGACAACTGGAGCACCGCAGATGGAGACAGTATCAGCAGATCTGATACATCTGCGGTGCTCCAGTTGTCCCAAGCCCTGTGCCATGACATCGTGAAGACGCCACGCAATTACGCCATTCAGCCCCGCCCCTGGCCCTGAGGAAGCCCCACGGGGTGAAACGGCGCGCAAGACCCTTTCGCTGGCCCGTGGACGACCCTCTTTCCCACCCGGACATTATCGCTGTGAGACTTTGGATTGATGTGATTTATTTCATAGACTACTGGGTTGGGAACGCGCGTCCGACCTGGGCCTTCATTATCCACCATTGCCTCTCCCGCTGGAGCCTGGGCGCCTAAGCCGCCGCCTGTGCGAGCCTACCACCGCTATTCATTTCACTTTTGTATTATATTGGTACTCACCTTTGTATGAATCTATGATGATTATATGATTATGTTTTTGTGCTTTCGATGTTTTTGACTAAATATATGCTCATTATAGTATTCTTTTATGCGTGTTTACTAGCTGTAGACCTCTTGCTCATTAGCCTGTTGCTATCTTCCCTATTACACTGTCTGTATATGTGGAGCAGCCTTTCTTTTTTCTACTGTTCAGGGGAAATAGACCTTGACATTTGGTCTATTTGTAGTTGCTGGGATTTATAGTTCCCCTACAATCAAAGAGCATTCTGAACCCTACCAATGATAGAACTGGGCTAAACTTCCCACACAGAACCCCCTGGAGGCAAGAGGAGGTCTCTACTTTGGGAAAGGGAGGCGGGAAGCATAGAGACAGATAAGTCATGTTTCTTCATTTCTTCCTCACATAGCTCCAGTGTTTCTATGTTGAATAAGAGTGTCAGAAGCATCTTGAGTGTCAGGTCTAATAATAAGGTAATTTACACCGGGAATGTGGCGCAGCTGGCTAAGTATCAGCTGCATAAGATCTCTCTGACCAGTAGGTCATGAGTTCAAGGCGTGCCCGGGTCGAGGTGGGTGCTCGACCTTTAAGTGTAGCCTGCTGTCGACCTTTGCAGCCCGAAAGACAGTTGCATCCGTCAAGTAGGAGATAAAGGTACCAGATTAAGTGGGAGGCAAATTTTGACTGAATTATGAGGCCATTAAAGAACTCCAGGAACACTGAGGAATGCGGAAGGAACAGCGAGGGATGCTGAGAGGTGAGGAGTGCACCAGCTCCCCCTGGTGGCCAGAGTTTGCCTCTGTTCGTCTATATGTGTGTATGTGGAAACGGCAGGGATTGTCTGCTAAGTATGTGTACCTGTAATCCGCTCTGAGTCCCCTTTGGGGTGAGAAGAGTGGAATATAAATAAAGTAAATAAATAATAAATGAATAAACAAGGGACGCTGGGAACGCTGAGAGATGAGGAGTGCGTCAGCTCCCCCTGCAGTTTGCCTCTGTTCGTCTATATGTGTGTATGTGGAAACTGCAGGGATTGTCTGCTTAGTATGTGTACCTGTAATCCGCCCTGAGTCCCCTTCGGGGTGAGAAGAGCAGAATATAAATAAAGTAAATCTATTATATAAATGGGTTCACGTCATGTGATGTATACCTCAAACAAAGAAACCTTACAACGCAGAAAAACAATACTTGCCAACAGAAATAGGCCTCAAGCAAGGTACGTTTGTAGCAAAGAAACTCCCCCCCCCAACCTAAAAGGCCCCCAAAACAACGAGTACAAATAAAACTACATTTACCAGCATCCTCCGGGGCAGCCAAAGACTCACCCAGCCTCTACATTCTGAACAACATGATTGGCTGCCAATAAGGGCGGATTTGCATAACTGCTGCACTGGCCAGCCAACATGAAAATTCCGATCCATTATAAACTGCCAAAACAGAATAAGGAAAAGGCCTGAGCCAATCCCCAACAGAAACACCCAAATCACTTCCAACCGAAAATTTACTCCCCAAAAATCACAGACCACGCCCAAAATTGACAGTAAGGCTTCATTAACTTGATTTCCCTAACTAGGCCTCACTTACTGGGAAGCTGTTTACGCTCTGAATTGACAGTAAGGCTTCATTAACTTGATTTCCCTAACTAGGCCTCACTTACTGGGAAGCTGTTTACGCTCTGAATTGACAGTAAGGCTTCATTAACTTGATTTTCCTAACTAGCGGGGGGAGGGGGCAGAGCCAGGCTGCACCATGCCCTGCCCCCTGCCCCCGGCTTCGGCACTCCCAGCAGCTGCTCCAGCCTTGAGGGGACAGTGCCAAGCCAGCCATGCCAGAGCCAGCACAATGCTGGCTTGGCACTGTCCCCTCAAGGCTGGAGCAGCTGCCTGGAGTGCTGAAGCCGGGGGGGGCGGAGCCAGGCTGCACCATGCCCCGCCCCTTGCCCCCGGCTTCACCTCTCCCAGCAGCTGCTCCAGCCTTGCGGGCAGTGCCAAGCCAGCCATGCCAGAGCCAGCACAATGCTGGCTTGGCACTGTCCCCTCAAGGCTGGGAGCAGCTGCTGGGAGTGCTGAAGCCGGGGGAGGGGGCGGAGCCAGGCTGCACCATGCCCCGCCCCTTGCCCCCGGCTTCACATCTCCCAGCAGCTGCTCCAGCCTTGCGGGGGCAGTGCCAAGCCAGCCATGCCAGAGCCAGCACAATGCTGGCTTGGCACTGTCCCCTCAAGGCTGGAGCAGCTGCTGGGAGTGCTGAAGCCGGGAGGGGCGAGCCAGGCTGCACCATGCCCCGCCCCTTGCCCCGGCTTCACCTCTCCCCAGCAGCTGCTCCAGCCTTGCGGGGCAGTGCCAAGCCAGCCATGCCAGAGCCAGCACAATGCTGGCTTGGCACTGTCCCCTCAAGGCTGGAGCAGCTGCCTGGAGTGCTGAAGCCGGGGAGGGGCGGAGCCAGGCTGCACCATGCCCTGCCCCTGCCCCGCTTCACCTCTCCCAGCAGCTGCTCCAGCCTTGCGGGGCAGTGCCAAGCCAGCCATGCCAGAGCCAGCACAATGCTGGCTTGGCACTGTCCCCTCAAGGCTGGAGCAGCTGCTGGGAGTGCCGGGCCGGGGAGGGGGCAGAGCCAGGCCGCACCATGCGCCGCCCCCTCCCCCCAGCTTCAGCTCTCCTACAGAGGAGGAGCATGAGCGGTGGACGGGCTTCAGTGGGCGGGGCTCCTCCACGAGGCTTCAGCGAGCGAGGGGCGAGAGTCATGGTGGGAGTCATGGCGGGTTGGAGGCTGGCTGGGGAAACGCTCGAAGGAGGAGGCGCCCCGGTCCCTTCTTCTTTTTCTTCGCCACGGCCCGGCCCTTCCTCCTCCCCCAAGCAGCAGGAGTTCGGCAGGAGGGGGGGGGGGAGGAAGGGGGGCAGAGAGCTTTTCTCGCGGCACAGCAGGAGGTCCGTCACGGCACACTAGTGTGCCACGGCACACTGGTTGAGAAAGACTGCCCTAACTAGCCCTCACTTACTGGGAAGCTGTTTACGCTCTGAATTGACAGTAAGGCTTCATTAACTTGATTCTCCCGACTAGGCCTCAGCTCATGGGACATTGTGTATGGCCTGAATTTACAGTAACCTACCTTGGCTCACAGAGCCCCGACCATGCATGATGGGACTTCAAGTACCACCATGGAAAATGGAATTTGTAGTACTTCAAAACCCATCATTCCCCACAGACCACTGTGGCCCAGAACCAAGACCAATAAAGACCCAACTTGGCACACCATGTTCCCCATGACCCACACTCCATCCAACTGCAGTTTAGAGGAGGGCACACTGTGGATGATTGGACTTTCTCGCATCTCCTAAAAAAGGCACAGCAACGCGTGCCGGGTACAGCTAGTATAATAATAAAATAAATAAATAATTATGAAATAGATTTAATGGGAAATATTTGTAAACATTTGTTAATCGTTTTTTCTTTGCCATAAAATATTTTCCCCAATTAGAAATTGGAAGAAAACCAGCACCAAAGAATTGCAAATGAAATGAACCTTTCAGAAACGGCCTTTATCAGAAAACTGGACCCCACGGATGACTTTACCAAAAGTAAGAGTCTTTGAATAAATAAAAATACACGGTCGGGTCACTTTGGGTTTCAGATAAATGATGTGGGATTCCATGTTGAAAAGAAAAAGTGTTAATATTAATCCTTGAAAGAAGATAAGTCAACCCTTTTTTTTTTAAAGTGAGCAATTTAATAACCGAAAGTACAACTCAAACGTAGCATTCAGTGGTTACAGGGGGTTTGGATAAGGCGCATGTCGTGGAGATTTGCTCAGAGGTCTGCTGCCCAAGGAGGCAGATAAGGTAAAGGGGGTTCAATGGTGGGAAGCTGAGTCGTTCTTGATCCAACATTCACAGCCACAATGTTGAAACCAAGATAGACCAAGGTTGCCATAGCCTTGAGTCATTTTCCCACAGCCCTAGGCTGAGAGTGGCGTGGATCCCGGGCTCTTTCAGCTGTTGGCCCTTGGCTTTCGGGACCAGTAAGGACTGTGCTTCATTCAAAGAACAGGATCCACAGCTTTTTGTCATGTACTGTGGAGGTATATAATGTTATATACTATAGAACAGGGGTGGGCAACCTACGGCCCACGGGCCGGATGCGGCCCCAACCGATTCTATCTGGCCCGCCGAAGGGCCCCGGCAGGTGGGCAATGGAGAGGAAGGGAGGGGGAGAAGAGGAGGAGGCGAGGAGCAAGCAGCGCCGCAGAGCATGGCTTCGCTGTCCTCCGCCCCTTCCCTTTCTCCACTACGGAGACACAGAGAGAGAGAGAGAGAGAGAGAGAGAGAGAGGCAACACAAGCACCCTTCCTTCCTGCATCCTTCCTGCCTTCCTTTCCGCCCCACTGCATTGTGGGCGCAATGCCCTGGGAGGGGGGGGGCGGCGATGGGGGGAGGGAGGAGGGAAGGGGAAAGGAGGGGTGGAGGAGGTTGTGCGAACAGCTGGCGTTTTGCCTGTGCGCACTCACGCCAGGCGTGCCCACCCCTCCTCAGAAGGACTTTTCCTAGGCACGCTGAGAGGACGAAGCATGACAACCCAGCGTCTGTGTTGTTTTCGAAGAGGCGTATTATGGCCTAAACGTCGTCGTAACTTCTGGCCCTCGTCTCCCCTTTTCCTAGGCTCCCGCTTTGGACTGCGGTGGTTTACCCCGACGAACGAGGTTCCTCTCTGTGGTCACGCCACCCTCGCGTCGGCTGCTGTCCTCTTCCATGCTCAAAGTAAACCGCATTCACCCATTTGGTATGTGACATCGTGAACACTTTGGAAGCCTGTTATAGTTACGTTTTGTTCTGATTTCAAAAACAGAAAATGTGAATTCCACCCTGACGTTTATAACCCTGAGCGGAGAATTGATGGCCAGGCAAGCGGAAGGCCATATTATCCTGGATTTGCCCCTTTACTTCACACACCCACAGGTTAGATTTAAACCGTTCCTTTTCCAATTGCCAGCACGCCCCAAAAGAAAAGGAAAAGCCATACATTATTTATGTTTTTCTCTTTTTTCACTCAGGATATGAAGGAAGTGGAAGAGTTGGTGAAGGTATGCTCTCGTCTCACATTGTAATGATTGTATTTCACTGCATAGGGCTGCTTGTTACGTACACGCTTTAGACAGGATTCCTCTCTTTTTCCTGGGATAGTATGGCGCACATATCCTCACTTCACCTTTCTACGTATCAGGTTACGCTGAAATCGCAACCTTCTACAAGCCTCCTATACTCGTTATTTGTTGTGTATATCAGTGTTTCCCAACCTTTTTGAGCATGGCACACTTTTTACATTTACAAAATCCTGGGGCACACCACCAACCAAAATGACACAAAGTGGCACTCTAACACAGTAATACATATAGTTAATATGTTTTTAAATGTATTTATACGTTCAGTGTGAAACCTGGGCCTGTTTCGATGAACACAACATAGATATCCTGGCAGGAATGGCAGAAAGACACACACACACACACAAAACATACTAATACTAACCCAAAATTACACAAAATGACACTCTAACGCAGTCATACATATCGTTAATACGTTGTTAAATGTATTTATACGCTCAGTGTGAAACCTGGGCCTGTTTCGATGAACACAACATAGATATCCTGGCAGGAATGGCAGCAAGACACAAACTTCCCACACAGAACTCCCATAACCAAGAGAAAATGCTATAAGAGTTTGGTGGGCATTGACCTTGAGTTTTGGAGTTGTAGTTCACCTATATCCAGAAAGCACTGTGGACTCAAACAATGTTGGATCAGGACCAAACTTGGCATGAATACAAAATATGCGCAAATATGAACGCAGATGGAGTTCAGTGGAAATAGACCTTGACATTTGGGAGTTGTAGTTGCTGGGATTTATAGTTCCCCTACAATCAAAGAGCATTCTGAACCCCACCAATAGAACTGGACCAAAGTTCCCACACAGAACCCCCAGGAGGCAAGAGGAGGTCTCTACTTGGGGAAAGGGAGGCAGGCCTTCCCAATGCATGGAGAGGGAGAGACCAAGCAGACAACGGGTGGGATGGGGGGTGTTTATCGAGGTATGTTTCTTAGGGTTTTTATACTTCAACACACTAGACTCCCCCCCCCCTTTCCTGGAGGTTCCAATTTCCCACGGCACACCTGATGATCGCTCACGGCACACTAGTGTGCCCCGGCACACTGGTTGGGAAACACTGGTGTATATAATTGTGCTTGCTTTCCATATTGCATGTGTATATTGGTATGCCGTTTCCCCCTTGACTTTGTGTCGTTAGAGGTTGTCGGAGGGACTACAGTTTCTTAGATGTTCAGAACGTGACTCCATTTTAGAATCCGTTTGAATCAGAAGTCAGTTGGAGTCACTTGAGTCACTTTGAGTTAGAAGTCAGTCGAGTCAGTAGATGTCGGTCAGAGCCAGAGCAGTGTCAGTATGCTGCAGTGAGGTGTCAGTTAGAGCAGTGATTTTCAACCAGTGTGCCGTGGAACACTAGTGTGCCGTGAGAGATCATCAGGTGTGCCGTGGAAAATTATTTTCAAACTTCATTCATATATAAACTATAAGGCGCATCTGTCCCTTTAAGAAATGGAACCATAGCACTCTCACATCACCTAAGAAGTGACGCGAGAGTGCTATGGTCGCGTCATCTTGGATTCGCTCAGAAGCGGCTAAGTAAACAAAGTTAGAGTGAGTGCTGCAGCTGCGCAACAAGTGACAGTGGCAATCTGGGATCACAGCAAGACAAGCGAGTGACTGATGGAGAAGTTTTTGAGAAGGGAAAATGCAAATGCCGAACAGGGCCCTGGACAAAATTATGATAGAGACGAAGGCCCCAATATGAGTGGTGGACAAAAGAAAAAAGAAAAGACGGCGAGCTCGAGGCAATACAGCAAAAGCTATCTTTCATTTGCTCCCGTTTTCAACCACATATCTGTGTGAGATGAGCTTCTCAAGCTTGACTGCGATAAAAACTAAAAACAGAGAGACCGACAGCTGTGGAGCAAGAGCTTTGTGTGTGTCTTTCGACATTCCTGCCAGGATATCTATGTTGTGTTCAGCAAAACAGGCCCAGGTTTCACACTGAGTGTATACATACATTGAAAAACATATTAACGATATGTATGACTGTGTTAGAGTGTCATTTTATGTCATTTTGGTTGGTGGTGTGCCCCAGGATTTGGTAAATGTAAATAATGTGCCGCGGCTCAAAAAAAGGTTGAAAATCACTGGACTAGAGCAGTGTTTCTCAACCAGTGTGCCGTGGCACACTAGTGTGCCGTGAGCGATCATCAGGTGTGCCGCGAGTAAAGCTCTCTGCCCCCCTTCCTTCCCCCCTCCTCCTGCCGAACTCCTGCAGCTTGGGAGAGGAGGAGGAAGGGCCAAGCGGCGACGAAGAAAAAGAAGAAGGGGCCGGGGCGCCGCCTCCTTCGGCCGTTTCCCCGGCCAGCCTCCAATCCGCCATGACTCCCCCCACGACTCTCACCCCTTGCTCGCTGAAGCCGCGCGGAGGAAGAGCCCCGCCTACTGAAGCCCATCCACCGCTCATGCTTCTCCTCTGTGTTAGATATGACGCCGGGGGGGGGGGGCATGGCGCAGCCTGGCTCCGCCTCCCCGGGCTTCAGTGCTCCCACAGCTTTACCAGCCTTGAGGGGGCAGTGCCAAGCCAGCATTGTGCTGGCTCTGCCACCGCTGGCTTGGCACTGCCCCTCAAGGCTGGCAAAGCTGTGGGAGAACTGAAGCCGCGTGGAGGGGCGGGGCATGGCGCGGCCTGGCTCCTCCCGGCCCGGCATTCCCAGCAGCTGCTCCCAGCAGGTCACCATCCCCCAGCCGTTCTTTGCTGTGTTAGAGTGTCATTTTGGTTGGTGGTGTGCCCCCGGATTTTTTAAATGTTAAAAGTGTGCCACGGCTCAAAAAAGGTTGGGAAACACTGGACATAAAGGAGCACTTTGTGTAAAAGCAGTATTGGGAGCATCCACGCCCTTTCGGCTTTAGAGGGGACGCACTCTTTCTCTCATAGCTACCACTGGAGTCATCGGGAAGATTTTTACTGTCAAGGCTGCCTTTATTGTTTATAACTTTGTCTTTAATAAAATGGCACATGGAAATGCAGTGTGGTGAGGATGTCTGAAGGTGACTTATCATTCTTCTTGGTTGATCCTTGTGCATTTGTTCTCCAGGCAGCTGCAGGCGAGAAGAGTGTTCAGGAGGTTCGCTATTCTCCTGATACAAAAAAACTCCTTATTCGTCTCAGCGATGCTTATGAGAGGTACTTGGATTTGTTGTATACATGTCTTGGGTTGTTCATTTGTCCATTGACTCCCCCGTTTTCCTTCTGTGGCTTCTCCAGTTTATTGGGCACTGAATCACAAAACTGTAAGAGCCAACCCGGTCCCGCTTATACCCCTGAGCAATGAATCCTCTCGTACCACCAGCACAACTTTTCTGGCTGCTGTTAGTGTTGAGGTTGGCTCCTTCCTTGGCGTATAGTGGGCCTTGCTACCTGTCTCCAGACCTTTGTGCTTCTTTGCCACCATTATTCTCAGGGAACTATAAGAAGCGATTTCTTAGCTGGGCCAGTTCCACATCCCTTGTTTGTTTTGTTGCGCACACATTGCAGCAGCCAACCCCATCCCTGCCATTCTTTTTTTCACCAATTATGGGCTGTCATAACTCTTACTTATATAAGTGCATGTGCCGCTAGCCCTCCAAGTCTGAGCTCCAAAGACTGAGGCAGAAGTTCTATAGAGTCAGTGGCTGCGAGTTGTGCCCCAAGCAAGTCAGCGACTTAGCAGAGGCCTCTTCCCCTCAGACCAGTGGCTCTCAACCCGTGGGTTCCCAGGTGTTTTGGCCTACAACTCCCAGACATCCCAGCCAGTTTATTACATACCAGCAAATTTTGGCATAATCTTCCATGTTGCCTTTTCCTTTCACCCACTAATTTATTTTACTGCTTAGATTACAGTCATTTTGTTGTTTAACATCTATGTGCGACCACTTGCTCGACTGGTACGTAGCTTTGAGCTGGAGTGTCACCAATATGCGGGTGACACCCAGCTCGTTGTGGGGATGGAGGGCCGACCCGACTCCGTACCCGATAATTTCCAACGCTGCCTTTAAGTCGTTACTGGATGGCTGCGAGCCAGTAGGTTGAAGGTGAATCCGGCCAAGACTGAGATCCTGTGGCTGGGTCGTCCGGGCACAGGAGAGGTTCGGCTTCCTAACCTGGACGGCGTGACACTATGTCCTTCGTCATCTGTTAAGAGCCTCGGTGTCACACTAGACTGTTGATGGAGACACATATCTCCACCGTCAGTAGAGTAGCGATTTTTCATCTCCGCCAGGCAAGGAAGCTAGCCCCCTATTTGTCCCGACACAACCTAGTCACCGTGGTCCAAGCCATGGTCATCTCAAGGCTGGACTACTGTAACGCTCTCTACATTGGCCTTCCTTTGTCGGTGATCCGGAAACTTAAGCTGGTGCAGAACGCTGCAGCTCGGCTGCTGGCAGGCATTCCAACATGCTGCCATATTACTCCCATCTTACGCGAACTGCACTGGCTCCCAGTGGAGTACCGGATTACCTTCAAAGTGCTGGTTCTGACCTTTAAGGCCTTGAATGGTCTGGGGTCGGTGTACTTAAGGGACCGCCTCGCCCTATATTGTCCCACCAGACCACTGCGTTCAGAGTCGCACAACCTTCTCGTAATCCCAAATTGTAAAACCTAACACTTGACTTCAAGCCCTGCAAGACCTTATTGTTTGAATAGGCGTTCAGCCTTAAAACTGCAGGCCCCCTGCAATTATAACGGCAGGCCTCTGATGCCTACTGCCATACGTTGTCGCGTTGCTTGTATGATTTTTATGTATTTCCATATGCTTTTAATTGTGTTTTTAACTCTGTTTGTACTATGTGGAAGCCGCCCTGAGCCGGATGGGAGTGGCGACAGACAAATTCAAATAAATAAATAAATAAAATTCAGAAGTCCAGAGAAGGTTGTTGAACTGCAAGATGACCAAAATTGCATTATGCAAGCCTTACAGGCGTGGATGTAATGCTGCCCTATTCCGTCCAGTTACCTGCAGCTGAAATACATGTTTGGTGGTCACTATTCTTTTATTTATTTATTTATTTATTAATTAATTATTCGGGCTTCTATGCCGCCGACTCCCTGAGGCTCGCGGCGGCTTACAGGAGCCGAAAGGCACGATAAAATACAGGCAATAAAACAGTTAAAAACAATTAAAAACAACAGCAGTACAGCAAATAATAACACGGTTAAACAATTTCACCTTCAATGCTTAAACACCAAGGGCTGATCTGGAGAAACTGAAAGTGGATGCCGGAAAACTTCTCTCGGCTGAGAAGACGGGGAGAATAAAAGGAGTCATCGTCACGCTGAAGGGAGATGGCCGCGGGAAACAGGAAAGCTATGACTTTTACTCCCGCTACTTTGCACCTTGGTATGGTGTTGCAGAAGATCCCGTTACAGGTGTGTGGTTTTTTGCATGTGAACAGAGAATGTTTGCTTGGCAGTGGTCACAGAAAAGTTCCTAGTTGATGCTTTGTTTTGTCAAGTTTCTAGAGCAGGGGTGGGCAAACCACGGCCCATGGGCCAAATGCGGCCCTTTGGGCGACGGCATCTGGCCCACGGCTTCCTTCTGGGAGAGAGGGGAGGGAGGGAGCAGAGTGCCTCCTCCTGTCCCTCGCTGCGGCTCCCGAAGAACTTCCTGCTCGATGCCGCCTGTGACTGACTTGGCGGAATCCCCCTCCGCCGCCTGAGAGTTAGTTCTCCCGGCTCGATTGGAGCCAGGCGGCGGTGGAGCAGGACTGCCTCAGCCTCCTTCCCAAGGAAACCCTCCGCCAGGCAGGCTCCCTCCCTCCCTCGCTCTCTCGCTTCTGGACTTTGGGTGCTGCTCCCCCATTTCCAGCACAAGGTAAGCCCCGCCGCCTCTTCCTCCCTTGTCTTGGTTGATTATTCCTTGCATCCAAAAGGCGAGCAGCACCAGAGGCGAGAGAGCGAGGGAGGGAGGGAGCCTGCCTGGCGGAGGGTTTCCTTGGGAAGGAGGCAGGGGGGAAAGCTGACTGCGTTTTCTCGTGGGGAGGGCTCTGTGGCCTTTTGGATGCAAGGAATAATCAACCAAGCCCCCCTCCCCTCGAGACAACGCAGCCAGCTTTTCCCAGGAACTTGTGGGGTTTCCCAAAGAGCTTGAGTGTGCCTGCCTCTGCTTTTCCCCCTGCCTTCCTAACTGGATTCTTTTGTTTAGGAGTGGAAACTACAAGGGGGAACCGGAGCCAGAGGGGGGTAGAAGTCAGGAACCTGGTGCCCTCTTCCTCTTGGCCTTTTGGGGGGGGGATTATTCCTTGCATCCATCTGGGCTGGGTCCATTGGGCCATTCCATCTTGGGATCCTTCCTCTCTTGAGGATGTCAGCCTCCATCTTGGATCGCACCTGGTTTTTATTATTATTTTATAATAATTTATTATAATATAATTATTAGAAAAACATAATGGCAGATGCTAAAGATTGAAGTATTGTACCTAGAAATGAATAACATGAATCTGCTGTAAATAGACATTGTATAATATTGTGTTGATAATGATAAAACAATAAAAATATTTAAAAATAATAATAATGTAATGTTATATTATATTATAATTTCAATATATTATAATGTCTATATATATACTATAATATAATAATTATGATATTAATACTAATAATATATGAATATTTCTTGATATATTAATATGTTAATATTAATTATGTGTAATGTATAGAAAATATAGTAAGTAAATAAATAAATATATAATGTAGATTAGCATGTAGTTCCGCCTTTAGGTGCGGCCCTCCATAATATTTTTTGGCTCTCGTGTGGCCCCTTGGAAAAAATAATTGCCCACCCCTGGTCTAGATGAACAAATTGATCATTTTCAGCCAAAGGACAGAGCCCCGTACCACCTTCAAGTATTGATGGGCACTTTTCTATCATATAAGAATAGGGAATGCACATGGCCTGCCTTTCTATCATTTCTGGGTCGCAAAGCCCTCTTGTATGGGTCCGATGTGGGGGTGGGCTGCTGGGGTTGGAATTACACCCACAGGTGACGGATGTGTCTTGGCAGTATTGCGTCCTGGCCACTCTTTGCAATGATCTTTGTCAAGTTTTGTGATTAGGGATCTAGCTGGTGATTTTTTAAATATACTTTCATACGCTTTACTTATCAGTCAAGTGTCTCTAGTCTTTCCGTAGGTCATCGTAATCCTGCATGACCAGCCAAGCAATCTCAGGGTGGGGCTGTGTAGGCCAGGGGGTGGAGCTGGGGTGGCGAGAGCCAAGCCAGGGATGCGTTGTAGCGCCCTCCTTCCTGTCACATTCCCGGGTACCCTTCCTTTTAAAATCTGAATTGCGAAACCCTCATTGATATGCCTTGTGTGAGGGTCAGGGGCGGTCTAAGGTAATTTTAAGTGGTAAGCTAACACTATTTTGGCGCCCACCCAAAAAACATTATTTTGCACCCCCCTCCCCCTGCCGGCTCCTTCCACTCAGCTCCCTCAGCAGGCGGCGGCGGCTCCCTCTTCTCCGCCGCCCCTCTCGCCTTCCCTGACTTACCGGCCTCGTCCTTTGAGCCATGAGCCAGGCGAAGAACAGCTGGGAGGCCAGGAAGTGGAGCAGGCCAGAGCGGGTAGGAGAGTGGAAGCACCATCCGAATCGCGGGCATGCGCGGAGGTTTTTGATGAAGTTGAGCTCGGAGCCACCATCCGACATTCAGGGAGGTTTGCTACGGTGGCGCGGGCAGCGCGACCGGCGCGGCGGCGCCCATCCAAGATGGCGCACCACGCAGCCGCATAGTTTGCTTACATGGCGAGACCGCCCCTGGTGAGGGTTGACAGCCAGTTGGAACTCCATCAGGATCCCATGGACGCACGACGGAGGGCCCCTGAGAGACCTTTCTTAGCTCATACCCACTTTGCTATAAGGTCTTGCTTGCTTTTCGATGATGTCTGAAACGAAGCATGGGATGAGATTTAAATGTTTACGTGTTGCATAAATACTTAGAGCTACTGTTACTGCTACTACAGTCTTACCTACTTTCGATGTCCTTTTCAGGATCTGCTCATGCAGTTTTAAGTAGTTACTGGTCACAACAACTGGGGAAGAGGGAAATGTGCGGTAAGGATCCCTTTCTGTACCATTTTTATTCTGCTTCTTTGATTTAAAAGGCGTCCAAAGCAGCTTGGAAACAACCAATTAAACATTAGCTCCAACTTCAGGCTAATAACCTGGAAGAAAAAAAAACACAGAACTACAAACAGAAGAAGGGATGGGGAGAAAAGGAGAGTGGGGAAGGTAGTAGGGGGCTCCTTCTTTGGAGGCTGGATGACCATCTGTTGGGGGTGCTTTGAATGCGGTTTTCCTGCTTCTTGGCAGGGGGTTGGGCTGGATGGCCCACGAGGCCTCTTCCAACTCTAGGATTCTATGATCCAGGAGGGCTGGAGAACGTCCCCGCTTCCCCCATCACCTTCTGCTACAAAGTCCCTAACTAGAGATTAGATAATATAGCCGTTTCCTATGATTTAGACATTTCTCCTCTCGTGGGGGAATATCCTTTGAGGTCAATGCCACACCAATCACACTTTCAAAGCAACCTTGTGTTTAACTTCCAGTGCATCGCCAAAAAACAAAGCATGGATAATGTAAAGTTGACCCGTGCCCCTCCTGGCTGGTTAGATCTTGCCTGGAGGGGTTACGTGGGCCTCTGTTGAACATCGTAAACACCTCCCTTGAGCAAGGAGTGTTTCCAGAGTGCTTGAAAGAGGCGGTGGTAGCTCCATTGCTGAAGAAACCGTCACTAGACCCGGCGGTTCCCTCCAACTACCGGCCAGTGTCGAATCTTCCGTACCTGGGGAAGGTAGTTGAGAGGGCAGTAATGGAGCAGTTGCAGTCCTTCTTAGATGATGCAACATGGCTAGACCCCTTCCAGTCCGGCTTCCGTCCGGGGCACGGGACGGAGACGGTCCTGGTCTCCATCACAGACCAACTCCGTTGCCAGCTCGACCAAGGCGGGTCTGCGCTGCTCGTGTTATTGGAACTCACGGCAGCGTTTGACACGGTTGACCACAATCTTTTGACCCACCGCCTGGCCATGGCTGGAGTGAAGGGGACAGCCCTGAAATGGCTGGCCTCCTTCCTCCACCATCGGTCTCAGTGAGTGAGGAGGGGCGAGGTGGTCTCCGAGGGCTCCCCATTAGTTTGTGGGGTGCCTCAGGGGGCCATTCTCTCCCCTCTGTTATTCAACATCTACGTGCAGCCGCTTGCACAGCTGGTGCGGAGTTTTGGGCTTGAGTGCCATCAGTACGCCGATGGCACTCAGCTCATTCTGAGGATGGAGGGCAGCCCTGGATCCGTCCCCGATAATTTCCAGCGTTGCCTCGTGGCTGTTACTGGATGGCTGCGAGCCAGTAGGTTGAGGGTGAATCCGGCGAAGACGGAGATCTTGTGGCTGGGCCGCCCGGGTGATGGGGATGTCCAGCTTCCGACCCTGGACGGTGTGGCGTTATGCCCATCGCCTACTGTAAAGAGCCTGGGGGTTCACTTGGACTCCCAGCTGACCATGGAGACCCAGGTCTCTGCGGTCAGCAAGTCTGCTTTTTTCCATCTCAGACAGGCAAGGCGGCTGGCCCCCTATCTATCCCGGAACGACCTGGCCACGGTGATCCAAGCCACGGTCATCTCAAGACTGGATTACTGTTTGTTTGTTTGTTTGTTTGTTTGTTTATTTATTACTTCGACTTATTATTCGCCCTTTCCCGTAGGCTCAGGGCGACTCACATTTGCAGAAGTCATAAAAACAGAGTAAAAACAGAACATGGTTAAAATTGCCACAACCAGCGCACTGTAACGCACTCTACGTTGGCCTTCCTCTGTCGGTGACCCGGAAGCTCTGGCTGCTGCAGAACTCTGCCACCCGGCTCCTGTCTGGCTTGCCAGCAGGCTGCCACATAACACCCACCTTGCAGGATCTGCACTGGCTTCCAATCGAGCACCGGATCACCTTCAAAGTGTTGGTTCTCACCTTTAAGGCCTTGCATGGCCTGGGGCCAGCGTATCTGAGGGACCGCCTCTCCCCATACTGCCCCACGAGATCACTGCGGTCGGAAGGTACCAACCTCTTGGATGTCCCCTCAGCGAAGTCTGTTAAATTAACAGCAACCCGTAGGAGGGCATTTTCCGTAATTGTGCCCACACTGTGGAATACCCTCCCCGCGGAAACGCGTGCCATCCAGGATCTGCTGCCCTTCAGGCGGGCTTGAACAACCCTTTGGCCTGTAGGTCTTGCTTTTGCACAGCCCGTCATGTTGTGTAAAGTCCTGTGCCTGTTATTTGTTCTTTCATATCAGGCTTTTAACTCCGTTTAGTCCTATATTGTGTTTTACTCTGCCGTGTTTTAATTTGTTTTAATATGCTGTTTTATCCGGTGCTTGTGAGCCGCCCCGAGCCTCCCGGGAGTGGCGGCATAGGAGCCCAACAATAAAATAAATAAATAAACAAACAAATAAATAAAATACATGGCTCAGAAAATTCATGCTGTGTGACAAATTGGTGTTTTTCACTGTTTGAAAGAGTCCCTTATTGAGAAAATGTGGTCAAAGTATGGCCTGGTTTGATCCTTGCAAGAATATCCTTCCCACACCTTAAAATAAATTAATGTAACTTGTAAAAAGACTCCACTGAAAGAAACCATTTCTACGAAGTGTCCCATAAGTTTGATAAATATATGAATGCTTTGAGCCAAGGTGCGCATTTTCTCTCCCTCGGTGTCGAGAGGTGCAATGACGGGCAAATTAAGATGATCATCTCTTAAAATTATTTTAAGGGTGGAGCCAAACAAGTACTTTATGTGAAACAGTGGACTGGATTCAGATATAACCATAACTAGTCAATTAGGATTAAATCTAGATCAAAACCACTTAAATCAATAGATCTACTCCATATGATTCAACCTAAGTCAGAACCAGTAAGTACTGTAGATCAGTGTTTCCCAACCTTTTTTGAGCCGCGGCACACTTTTTTACATTCGCAAAATCCTGGGGCACACCACCAACCAAAATGACACAAAATGACACTTTAACACAGTAATACGTATAGTTAATATGTTTTAAATGTATTTATACACTCAGTGTGAAACCTGGGCCTGTTTTGATGAACACAACATAGATATCCTGGCAGGAATGGCAGAAAGGCACAAACTTCCCACACAGAACTCCCATAACCAAGAGAAAATGCTATAAGAGTTTGGTGGGCATTGACCTTGAGTTTTGGAGTTGTAGTTCACCTAAATCCAGAGAGCACTATGGACTCAAACAATGTTGGATCAGGACCAAACTTGGCATGAATACTCAATATGCCCAAATATGAACACAGATGGAGTTCAGGGGAAATAGACCTTGACATTTGGGAGTTGTAGTTGCTGGGATTTATAGTTCCCCTACAATCAAAGAGCATTCTGAACCCCACCAATGATAGAACTGGGCCAAACTTCCCACACAGAAGCCCCAGGAGGCAAGAGGAGGTCTCTACTTGGGGAAAGGGAGGCGGGCCTTCCCAATGCATGGAGAGGAGAGACCAAGTAGACAACGGGTGGGGGGGGGTGGTTGTACTCAAGGTAGGTTTCTTAGGGTTTTTATACTTCAACACACTAGACTCTCTCTCTCCCCTCCCCCATGGAGGTTTCAATTTCCCACGGTACACCTGATTGGGAAACACTGCTGTAGATACTTTAGTTTGGTTCTGATTGACACAGGAGACCACAAGGGCGTTTCCTCCCTCAGCCACCCGCCTCTCAGTGATAACCATCAAGTACTACACTGTATACAGCTACTTTTCCAAGTATAGACAGAAAAACTAGATGTACAAACACAACCTTTCTTCTTCTCTTTGTCCAGCATTTCAGTGTTCTACCCGGGGAGGAAGGCTGAAGATCTCACTCCGGCAAGATGGCAGAGTAGACGTCGGTGGCCAATCCAGCATTGTGTTAAAAGGTGTTCTGACCATTTGAAAAAAACCAGAAACCCTTCCCAGCCATCAGTTTGTTCACATTGCCGCTGTTGCGGATGCATATCTTGATTGGCAGAGCGTGACTACGTAATTTCAAAGGCATCATATTCATACTTTAGAAGAATTTATTGTGCTGTAATTAAGGAGATAGTTAACCATCAATATAAATCAGCAGCATAGTAAATACTGAAGTTTATGCTTAGATGAATAAGCATTTTAATAATTCAAGTACAAAACTGATTTTATTAATTAATAGTGAAAATACAGGAATCCTGTTGGAGCCTTATGCCTAAATGGACTTAATGTCTACAGGAATTAGAATTGTGCATTATGTGTAATGTCCGTACTGAGTAGAGGCTGCTCTTGGGTCACTCTGTTGCAGAGCCAGCAGACTGCTTGCTGCTCTTGGGTGCACGCTGCGCATCCGTGTCCAGTGCATGTTAGTGCCCAGTGTGCCTCATGCCACGATGTCCTTGGCACCCTTGACAATGTCCTATTCCAATGTCCTTCATGGGTCGGTAAAGGGGGTTTTGGCACCCCTCCTATATAGCTAGTTGTAAGTAAAGTCATGTAGCATTCCATTAAAGTTTTCAAAATATTAACTAACTAAATATGAAGATTTTGTTTGTTTTACAACGAGGAGGAATTTTATATGGCAATAATGAAATTTAAATATGCAAATAAAATGCATGGAATAGTTATCTGTCTGCCTTTTTTTCAAATTACAAATGTTAATTAAGCCCTCCCTCTCAGACCAGGTCCATTGGCCATTCCACCCCGAACACTTTCTGAACCTGAAAAGCACTCTCATCTAAAAGGTTAGGTACTCGCAACTAGTGGTTCTGTGCGGGCTTCTAGTAAAGTACAAAGGGATGTTAAACAGGCTGCAAGAAGCGCATCCTTTTCAGGATGAAGGTCTGAAAGAGTTGTTGCTCTATCTTACAGTTTTGACGAGAGACTCACTACACCACCTCTGATGGCTTCGTGCCAACTTATGTCTCTGACCTATCGCTTCCATACCTATTTTCTTGCCTCGTGCACTCTGTCTCTTTGTACATTCCCATACCTGTTTCTACTTAGTAGCCTTGTGTTTTCTGAATATAAAGTCCTAGTTTACTCATGCAGCCACTGTTAGCACATAGAAAGGATGGTCTCAAAACATGCTAATTCCAGACCTGGAGTTAAGTGAAACGCAAACCTAGACCCAGCGCAACTATTGGGCAGAGTGAAAGTACCCCTACTGCTCAAATGCGTTAAAACATCACGTATGGCATGTAAACGCATGGAATTTGAGCCAGTGGCACTCTTATAAAAGGAAAGCTACTTTTGGAGCAGGGGTGCTCATTATGGTGATCGGGAGCACCTAGGTGATCTTCGGCCCTCTTCCAGGTGATCTTTGGGCCTCACCAGCCAAATGGCGCGCTCCTGCCATGCGCGTGCACGTGCGCTCCCGCCGCTGCCTTTGCGGGGCTTCTTTTGCCAAAATGAAGCTTTAGTGGGCGGGCCCTGGCGCTCGTCTTGCCACGCATGGTGTGGTGACATGACATTAAGAGAGAGCGCACGCGCAGGCAAGGAGGATCCCCTTCCCGGGTGTGCGCTGTGGCGAGTTCATGGGCAGGCAAGAAAGAAGCCCTGCGCGGATAGAAGGCTGCAGTAGGAGCGTGCACGCGCACGTGCGTGCCTACGCTCACGTGCACAACAGGTGATATTTTCAACTTGATTGTTCATATAGTAGCTCGCATGATGAAAAAGTGTGGGCACCCCTGTTTTGGAGGGACGACTCCCATTGGCCAATCAACAAGGGAAGCCAATTGCCTATGCCTTCTGTTCTTCAAACTGGGGGTGACGATAGAGCGAAAGAACGAGTTGGTACTCTTTTTTGTTCATTATAGAAAAGCTGATGTGTTGGCAACTTAACCTTTCCCCCGCAATGGCGATGGCATATCGCACTCCACCTGATGGGTATAGGCTACCTTGGAGGTCCTGGGACAGACCATGTGCTGGGCAGTTCTTCCCTTCAATGTCTTGCTGTTGCCTCCCATCGGCTTATGACTAGTACCCTATTAGTTCAAAGCAGACATGGGCAAACTAAGGGTCAGGTAAGGCGCTTACCTCAGGCTCTCCTAATTTACCCTGTCCTTTGGGCGTAAGAACACGGCCCGCAGCAGCTAGAGCCCTCTGGAGCACTCTCAGCCACCCATCCTTATGCTGGGAGGACAGCTCAAGGAAGGCACGTGGCAGCTGAGAACCCTCCGGAACACTCTAAGCCACCACCTGTGTCACCTTCCTCCTGGCATAACGTCGAGAAGACAGCCCAAAGTTCGGTTGGGGGCGGGGGCGGGGGGGGGTCGGAGCAGTTGTTGCATGTCCTGCCTTCCTCCTGGCATGAGGATGGGGCAAGCAGCCCTGTCCTTATGCTGTGAGGACAACCCAAAGTTGGTCCTACCCCTCGTGGGCCCTTCCCACCCAGCGTGTGAACAGCCCCACCCCCTCCCAGCTGGGCCCACATTGTGGCCCAAGGCAAAAAAGTTTGCCCATACCTGGTTCAAAGAGTCCGGCCTGCATGCAAAATGATGGCTGATGACTAGGCCTCTGTTTAGAAGTACAAGGTGGGTCCCGAGCGATTAGCCAGCTTCAAATGGGGAAACCCTGATCTCTTGTCCCAATGTGTTATTTGATGACATAGTAACAGAACTGCTGCGACAAAGAGAAATGTTGAGTAGCTCTTACAATCTCACTGCCACAGGTCTTGCGATGTGAGCCCAGAGCCAAGTCATTGGAAGCCATGAATGTACAGCACGGTCCTCTACATTTCTATTCAGAAGTTTGGTGGGATTTAATTCTAGATCAGGGGTGGGCAAACTGCGGCCCTGGGGCCGGATGCGGCCCTTTGGCCGATTCTATCCGGCCCTCCTAAGGGCCCCTGGCTTGCCTCCCCTGCCTGACCTCTGCATAAAACTCTCCAGAGAAGGGGACCACAAGGAAGCATTATTTTATTTTAGTGGTTTTTATTATTATTGTATAATAATTTTATTATAATAAAATAATATAATAAATAATATAATGTTATATTATATATTATAATTTCAATATATTATAATGTCTATATATATATATACTATATTATAATAATTATGATATTACTAATAATATATGAATATATCTTGATATATTAATATGTTAATATTCATGATGTGTAATATATAGTAAATATAGTAAATGAATAAATAAAAAAATTATGTAGATTACCATGTAGTTCCGCCTCTAGGTGCGGCCCGCCATAATATTTTTTGGCTCTCGTGTGGCCCCTTGGAAAAAATAGTTGCCCACCCCTGTTCTAGATCAATGTCTTCACAAATTCAACTAATGATGGCCGCAGAAGTAGGTGGAAGGCTTCGTCCCTTCCCATGTCACCCTTGCAAAAAGCTGCCGGTGAAGCATTATCAACTTAATAATCGCATCTGCCCATCCCATGAAAGCCCTGCGTTGGCATTATGACTGGGATGTGGACTCTGCTCTGAGGAAAGTAGCATGCCTGCTACAAAGTTAATGTTCACCCTGTCAATAATAAGAAAACAAATGCAACTTCTGAAGGACTTTAAATGTATCAATAGGTCAATCATTCACCCAATGTGAATCCTAAGGTCCATTGCCATCAGTCGCCTGTTTTTCTATATGCTCTTATTGCACTTAAAATGGTGTGGCACACACAATTGTTGCACCTCAGATTGTGGACAGCCCCCCCCCCCCCAGATCACACACACGCAGGCAGATGCAATAAATGTACTTTATTTAGAATAAAGGATAAAGTATAGTCCAAGGAAGTAAGAATAAAGCAATCAAAATTAGTCCAATAAAGTTCTGTAGCTGCAAGCCCAAGCGGCTTAAATCCCAAGGAAAGCAAAGTTCCAAAACAAGGCAAAACGCTCCGGCGGTCAAACATGGTACTTGAGGCTAACCGCAACGGCGGTCAACATGAACTTGAGTCCGTACCGCTCAGGCGGTCGGCTTGAGCTTGGAGACTAGAACGGGAGACTTGATCAAGCTGAACGTAGCTTCAGGTCTGACTAGAATCCCCTGGTCAGAAACTAATAAGGAGGACTAGTCTCGATGTGCCCATTGCACCCCCTTCCTCAAGCTCCATTATTTTCCTAGAATCCCTGATACTAGCCCTTCGGTCAAATTCCATCTCATTAGCAGACCCAGGTGCACCACTATCAGAGTGAGAAGCAGGAAACTCCCGTTCTCCGGAATGCATATCCAGAAAGGGAGTAGAAACTCTCTCTTGGGAACCAAGGCCGCCGGGCCTCTCATAGTCTGAGTCAGAATCCGTTTCCATGGACTCCTCAGTAAACTCACCTGCAGTCCTCTATCCCTCTAGCCATTCATCATCCCATTGCAAACTCTCCTTTGGAGACCCAGACCCATCTGGCCATTCGTCATCTCCATGATCAGCTGGGACCTCCGGTGCCTGACTCTGACCACTGGGCTGACTAGGCTGGAACACCACAACAATGTTCAATGCTGTATTTAATTTCACCAAGGCACGCCGAATCTTTAAAATTATTTTATTTTTAACAAAGCACAAGGTTACAACATTTTGTATTTAAAATTACAAAAAACGCCTTCATGTTAAAACATTATTACAAAAGCTACATCCGTATATTTTATGTCTTGGCACAGATGGACCACAAACATTGCAAGCCCGTAAAGAAATAATACATTTTTTTTAGCTGGAGGAAGGGATTATGAACCTTCGATGGGAAGGCTTCTCAGATTCTGATAGGTACAGGCAGACCAAATGTAACACTCAGGGTTGAAATACAGTTTATGCTGCCTTTAGAAGATGCGAGTAGTATTACAGCATACGATGTGAGTTGTAAGCTGGAGAAGGAATAGTAAGCTTCATTATCATGTTTTCTAAGAGTCTGGAATGTCACTACATCATGGTGAAACTGGATTTACAAATGTTTGGTTGTCAGTATGAACTGAAATAGTTCACTGTGATCAACTACTACAACATATAGTATAATTTGTATGGACATTTGTTCAAACAATACATAATCTTTACAATAGAATTAAAAGTCCGTCTCCATGGTCAGTCAACTGTTCCCCCCAGTGTATAACTAAGTCCTGGGTCTCCAGATCTCCACCTTAAAGTACTTTGGGAAATCTCCATTCTAAGAACACTGAAACCAACTATAGTGACCGTGATGCACTTCTCCAGCGTAATTTTGGAAGGAAAAGAATCAGGCAGATTTTCAGGCAGGCACTTTTCTGGTAGAAAGAACTGAACTGGCCCCGTAAACATCGAGCTTGTGGGAATAAGAAAATGCCAAGTACCTGAGAAATCCCCTCTCGACTGTGGAGTACCCCAAGGCGCTATTCTATCGCCAATGCTGTTCAACATCTATGTTCGACCTCTCGCCAAGCTAGTCCGGAGATTTGGATCAGAATGTTTCCAATACGCTGATGACACCCATCTTCTCCTAAAACTAGAACCTGGAACAACTTCAGTACTGGATAACTTCACCCAGTGTCTTGGAGCGGTGACAAGATGGCTACGTGTAATACACAATGCTATACCGTACACATTCAAAGGGCAGAACTGAGGGAGAAGTCAATTAAACAGCATCATGTAGTAAAAAAATCTCTTTAGTATAGTAAATTTCCAATGTGCTCAATAGCTTTACAATATCACTGTGGTGCAATGTCATGCAATTTACACACAATATAACAAGTAACGTAAACAGTTTACGTTACTTGTTATATGGTATGTAAATTGCATGAGATTGCCCTTTGAATGTGTACGGTATAGCATTGTGTATTATACGGTTGCTTTAGTGGCATATTTTGTTTAGAGTATTGAAGATGGCTACGTGCCCATACATTGAAAGTAAATCCAGCCAAAACTGAAATCTTGTGGCCTGGCCGCCCGTCAGAATTGGTTGGTCCATTACCATCTTTTGAAGGGGAGCCGTTAGCCCCATCCCCCCACTGGGAAGAGTCTCATTGGTGTTATCCTGGACTCCAAAATGACGATGGAAGCCCAGATGGCCTCCACGAGTCAAAGGGCCTTCTTTCTTTCATCTACGCCAAGCGAGGCAGTTGGCGCCTTATTTACCAACAGAGGCTCTGGCTACGGTAATCCATGCCACGGTTACGCCGAGGCTGGGTTACTGCAACGCATTGTATGTGGGCTTACCTCGAGCAGCAATTCGCAAGATCCAAATTGTGCAAAATGCAGCCGCTAGACTCCTCACAAGAACATCAATGAGGTGCCATATTACGCTGTCTCTGCAGCACTTGCATTGGCTGCCGGTTGAACACAGAGTCCTCTATAGCAGTGTTTCTCAACCAGTGTGCCGGGGCACAGTAGTGTGCCGTGAACGATCATCAGGTGTGCCGTGGGAAATTGGAACCTCCAGGGAAGGGGGGGGGGGTAGAGTCTAATGAGTTGAAGTATAAAAACCCTAAGAAACCTACCTCGATAAAGGCACAAAATTACAACCCCCCCACCCCACCCGTTTGGTGGGGTTCAGAATGCTCTTTGATTGTAGGGGAACTATAAATCCCAGCAACTACAACTCCCAAATGTCAAGGTCTATTTCCCCTAAACCCCATCTGTGTTCACATTTGGGCATATTGAGTATTCATGCCAAGTTTGGTCCTGATCCAACATTGTTTGAGTTCACAGTGCTCTCTGGATGTTGGTGAACTATAACTCCAAAACTCAAGGTCAATGCCCACCAAACTCTTATAGCATTTCCCCTTGGTTATGGGAGTTCTGTGTGGGAAGTTTGTGTCTTTCTGCCATTCCTGCCAGGATATCTATGTTGTGTTCATTGAAACAGGCCCAGGTTTCACACTGAGTGTATAAATACATTTTAAAACATATTAACTATATGTATTACTGTGTTAGAGTGTCATTTTGTGTCATTTTGGTTGGTGGTGTGCCCCAGGATTTTGCAAATGCAAAAAGTGTGCCGCGGCTCAAAAAAAGGTTGGGAAACACTGCTCTATAAGACCCTGGTCCTGGCATTCAAGGCCTTTCGAGGTCAGGGTCCCCCATACCTAAGAGACCGTTTAATGCCACTCCACCACCAGAGACTGCCACGGTCAGCTCATGAGAATCTCCTCTGTGTCCCTGGCCCTAGAGAGATCCTTCTCAATCGCAGCCCCAATCTTGTGGGACTCCCTGCCACCAGACCAAAGAGCCACTCCTGATCTACATACATGTTTAGGGGCACTCGAGACATGGCTTTTCAGAAGAGCCTGTGATTGTTAGTAACAAGCGGTGACTGTGTAACCTGTTTATTTTAATGTGTAAGTTGCCCAGAGCACCTTTGGTGGAGGGCCACTCATCAGAAGTAAAGTTAGTTAGTTAGTTATCTTCTCTTGTTGTTTCAGAGGGGTGAATTTATGGAAACAGGATTTCCAATTTTGAATAACTGTTTAAAAGTACTCTCCAAAACAACTGTAGTGATTTTCAATTCACCGAGGAGAAAGACAGCAACGGAGGGATGGGGAGCGGGTCCCAGGCCGGTGGCGGCCCCCCCCCCATTCTAAGGAAAGACCCAGGGAGACGGCTGGGACAGCGGAGGCGCCCTGGTGGAGCCCCTGGGGGGCACTTGGTCGTGAGGCCCCCCTGGGTCCGCCAGGAGAGGCGTTGGCTGGGGAAATCAAGATGGCGACGACCCCGAGCCACTCGGTGTCTTTGGCCCCTCCCTCCCTACATTCCTCAGGGGCTGCGGCCCTGTATGACTCGAGGGCTCAGCCCTCTCCTCCTCTGACTGACAGCCCGGAGCAGCTGCTATTGCCGGTGCCCCCGCCAGAGGCGCTAGACGTCTCTGGAGTCCTGGCGGGGGCTCCGGAGGCGCGGCCCCGACGCCGAGCCTGCCAGTTGCCGGCCGCCCCCTTACCGGCGACCGGGCCACAGCCCCCCCGCCTTCCTCCGACGGCCGGGGGTTGACAGGTTCATCGAGCCTGAGCGGGCCTGGTGGCCGTCGGAGAAGGCAGCGTCGGAGGCCGCAGAGCAGTAGACTCCTTGGCCCGGGGTCGCTTGCCACTGTTTGTCCGAGAGCTGGGAGGCCTGCACCGCCTGAGCCCAGGCCCTGGAACTTGCGGTGTGCCAGAACTTTCTGGGGTCCGGGCTTTAGACAACGGAGGCCCCCTCCTGCAGGCTCACAGCGGAGGAAGGCCACCAATCGGGTGGATCGGGCACTTCTAGCCGGACTCCTGGACAATGGGGGATTGGCCACTTCGGACCACTTCTGTGGGATCGCTTTGAGACCACCTTTGCTCCCCTGCTTTGATGGGAGAGTAGGGCCCGCTTGACCGCTGGGCACTCTCCTGCTGGATCTTGTCCCACCTGTCCCTTCCCTTTCTTTTCCCTTCTCTTTTTTGTTGTATTGTTACTTGTTTGTGTACTGATGATGTATTTTGTTGCCTCTTGGCTTTGTAAGCCGCTGCGAGCCTCAGGGAGTTTGGCGGCATAAAAGTCCAAGCAATAAATAAATAAATAAATAGATATAACAGTAGTAGTGTACAGTTTATTTCTCAGCAATTCATGATCCACGTCTGCGATATGCTAGAACAGTGGCTCTCAAACTGTGGTCTGTGGACCCCTGGGGGGGGGGGAAGCCATCATGTTGTCACGGGGAATCCATGAAGGATTGAAGAAATGTTATGATTTTTGCTGTTAAATCTGAATGAACGAATGACAGGAAACTAGAAAGGGAAATGGAACAAAACTTTGATTTTCCATGCTTCTTTTTGGAAAACTTAGCTTTTTTTTGACCTATTAACCTCAATTAATAATTAGGAATAGGAGACTAGCTGGGTGAGAAACGTATTTCTGCATACGCTGAGAACTTACACGTGGACAACATCAGATGGCGGAGAGGAAACACGTAACATGGTTGGTATTGGCTGAGAGTCAGAGGCCGCAGGGCTAGGGAAAGCCGGGTCAGTCGTCGTCGGCGTGAGTGAGCATTCAGGCTGATTTTATAATCATCACTGATATCTGCTAATCATTTGGTTGTTGATAATTAGGATAGTTTTTCAATATTGCTGAAGCGAATTTCGTAACAGTGGCCTGTGCCAGTGGTCAGAAGATTTCATGTCACTTTCTGTCCCTGTGGTCATTCGATTTTGAAGAATTTGTCTTGTTGTGGAAACAAGGATTGGTACTGATGCTTGAGCGGAGACTCCTTTTTCCCGTGGCAACTCTTCCAGAGGGGAATTTCCCTTCCTAGGGGCAGATTTCCCTCACTTCCTAATGTCTCACCCCTGTTTGTAATTACGACTTGTTTCTCAATCAGATGTTTGTAACTCAGGGACTGCCTGTAGTTGTAGTTATACAAACAGAACATGTTCCCTTGTTTCCCCACCAGCCAGGCCCGGATTACCCATAAGGCCAGACTAGGCCATGGCCTCGGGCGGCAGGTTTTGGGGGCAGCGGATTCGCCCCCGAAAAATTTTAACCCCGCCCCCCTCGCAGCGCTTTCCCCCGCCTTCTCCCGAGAGAGTCATCATACCTCGGGAGAGGGCGGGGTGGGGGAGCGCTGCGAGGGGGCGGGAAGGAGGGATGGTGCCCTCCCCTTGCCTGGGCCGCCCCCTTGCAAAGGAAGGAGGCGGCGAGGAGGAAGGGAAGCTCCGCCCCGCTGGCTGGCATGCATGCATGCGCACACATGCTTGTCAGCGGGCTTCCCTTCCTCCTCCTCCTCCTGGCCGCCTCCTTCCTTTGTCCCGCCCTCCTCTTCGCACCCTCCTTTTGGTCGCGGGAGGAGGAGGCGGTGGACGGAAGCCCCACAAGCAGTGCCGTGCGGCTTCCATCCACCTCCTCCTCCCGCGACCGAAAGGAAGGTGCGAGGTGGATGGAAGCTGTGGGGGCGGGGCTGCTGCCGCACATGCGCAGCAGCGCCCTGGGGCGTGGCTTTCTGCGCCCTGGGGGCGTGGTTTTCTGTGCCCTTGGAGTGTGGCTTTCCGTGCCCTGGGGGCATGGCTTTCTGTGCCCTGGGGGTGTGGCTTTCCGCGCCCTGGGGGCGTGGCTTTCTGTGCCCTGGGGGTGTGGCTTTCCGCGCCCTGGGGGTGTGGCTTTCTGCGCCCTGGGGGCGTGGCTTTCCGCACCCTGGGGGTGTGGCTTTCCGTGCCCTGGGGGCGTGGCTTGGGGGGGCGGCACAGGGCGTCTTGGCCTCGGGCGGCCGAAGAGCTTAATCCGGGCCTGCCACCAGCTCATACTAAATTAAGTACAACCAGTAAAATTGTTTTCATGTGACTTTTGTATGTGTACGCCATATTAAAGGTTCCATGTACTTGTAGTTTTGCTGATAGTATGGTCACCACTTTAATGAGGTGGGGGTTTCCCCCCCGGTTAAAGCCATGTTCTTAACCCAATGTCTCTCTTTAGGGCCACAAAGTGGGGCCAGGCCCGGATCAACACCTTTTGGCGCCCTAGGCCACAGTTTGGAATTATGCTCCCCCCGCCTCGCGCCGCCGCATTAGAGAGGCCTATCCAAATTCCACCCGGCTCCCCCTCAGCCCTTCCTCCTCTTCTCCCCCGACATCCATTCACTCACCGCTGAGGCTTCTCCCCGCGCCGGAAACACGCGCCCAACGATCCCAAAGAAATGAGGCAGCAGCAGCATGAGGAGGAAGAGGAGGAGCATCGCGACCAGGGCTCTTCCTTCAGCCCATGCTGGTCGCGATTGGCTCCTGAGGCGGAGGAAGGCCCCGACTCTCTGCAGCCGCTGCCCTCCATGCACCCAGCGCGAGGCCCCAGAGTCGCCTTCGAGGCCGCGGAGGCTGCTGGGATGCGGTGGCGGTGCCAGCCTCTCAGCCACGGGGCATGCTCCTCCTCTTCCTCCTCATGCTGCTGCTAGTGGCGGCAGCCAATGGGGGCGCCCGAGGCGGTGCTTAGCTGCTAAGCGCCGCCCCGGGCACCCCCATTGGCTGCCGGTGCTGCGCCAGTCCTCCTGCTGCTGCTATGCCTTACCAGCAAACAAAGGAGGAGGGAGGGGGAAGGTCCGTGAATCTGGGCCCCCCCGGCTTGCGCCCATAGGCCATGGTCTAGGGTGGCCTTATGGGTAATCCGGGCCTGAGTGGGGCTGAAATCCATTCCTCCAAGTGATGGCCCTGGTCACATAAACAAAAATATATGGTGTATGGTGACTGAACACAGACAAACAATGTGGTGTGTGCATGCGCAGAATGGTAAAAACCTTTCATCAAATTTTAAGCAGTGGGGGGGGAGTTTTTGAAAGATTTGATTACATTTCACATTTCTGCACAAAAATGTGAAATGCAAATTTGAGATTAGTGTGTCAGAATACCACAAAATGGACCATTTGTGAGAAAAAAAATATTGTTGTTATTATTACTATTAATACTGTTATTATTATTGTGGGTATTTTAGGACCTGTAGAAGTAGGAGTGTCATTATTCTTTTATAGATATTGCTGTTAGTGTTGCCTTAGCACCGGGAATGTGGCGCGGCTGGCTAAGTGTCAGCTGCATAAGATCTCTCTGACCAATAGGTCATGAGTTCGAGGCCTGCCTGGGTTGAGGTGGGTGCTCGACCTTTAAGTGTAGCCTGCTGTTGACCTTTCAGCCCGAAAGACTGTTGTGTCTGACAAGTAGGAGATAAAGGTACCACATTAAGTGGGGAGGCAAATTTTGACTGAATTATGAGGCCATTAAAGAACTCCAGGAAGGCTGAGGAATGCGGAAAGGAACAACAAGGGACGCTGGGAATGCTGAGAGATGAAGTGTGTGACAGCTCCCCCTGGTGGCCAGAGTTTGCCTCTGTTTGTCTATACGTGGAAACGGCAGGGATTGTCTGCCTGTAATCCGCTCTGAGTCCCCTTTGGGGTGAGAAGAGCGGAATATAAATAAAGTGTATTATTAATAATAATATTACTGTTCTGCTATGACTACTACTATTATTACATTATTAGCTATTATTAGTGTTGATGGCAGAAGTTGGACTAGATGGCCCAAACTCTAGGATTCTCTGATACTATTATCAGAGAATCCTAGGAAGGAATGGCATACAAATGGGTTGAGCAGTAGACGCAAGGTTGTGTTATGTGCGTATTGTGTTGTGTGTAGGTATTACTTTTTTTGTGAGTTAGTGGGTGTGTGGTGGCATTGTGGGTGGTAGTATGTTGTGGAATGCTTGTGTGGGTGGGGTGTTTTGGGTGTTTGTGTGTGTTTGTAGAGTATCAGTGCAGGGTTGGGGTTGGAGTGTAGGTGGAGTTGTTGTTTGTTTGTGGTGGTGGTAGGTGTTGTGTGCGCGGGGTCCCGTAAAGTTGGGGGGATGGGTTGTGATAGGAAGTTGTGTTGTGTCGTGTGGGTAGGAATTGCTGGAGAATTGCTCCCTCATAGAGTTTGGTTTTTTTGTCAGTTTAACCCTCAAACACCAACTGACTAAACTCAAATCACTCAGCATTCTATCCTAGCCTTGGCTGGCTGTGCCCAGCGTTACTATGGTTACTCAGCCTCCCTGCATTTTGTGTGGACCGATGTTGGCCAATGGGTTTCGCTGGCTGCCGCAGAGGATGCTGGGAAATGTAGTTAATAATCGATGTGTTGGGGGCCTTCGAGGTTGTGGGGGGGAAGTTTCTTTGCTAAAAACCTTCCTTGCCTGAGGCCTATTTGTGTTGGCAAGTTTGGTGTCTCTGCCTTGGAATGTTTCTCTGTCTCTGTCAGTCGTTCGATGACGGGACCTCCTTTATATAATAGATTATGACTGAGTGCTTTAACAGATTAATTTATATCCCCTTCTCTCTAAATTTGAAGGAGCTCCATGAAAAAATTGAAATAATTATCTGATGCAGTCTAGGGCCTTAAATCTTGAGTACAAAAGGTAGTTAAAAGGGGGGTCCAGGGTAAAGAAAAGGTTGAGAACCACCGCGTTAGAAGACTGCATCTGCTTTCAAATTCTAGCTACTAAATTGAGGTTTAAGTCTCTCCTCTTTCAAACTATTTGATGAGTAAGGAAGTGATGAGTTACATCAGCTATCTGCACTGTTCTGATGTTTATATACTGTATGGTAATAAATATCCAAATATCCATCAGTACTGCTGAGCCATTAGACACGTGCAGAGTTCCTGTCCTTTAAACTGTTAACTGGCCAGCAGAAATTCAGCAAGTGGAACAGGAGACAGCTTCATTTTGTGAATGTCTTTACATTATGACATTAAAGCAGGGGTGGGCAATTATTTTTGTCCAAGGGGCCACACGAGAGCCAAAAAATATTATGGAGGGCCGCACCTAAAGGCAGAAGTACATTCTAATCCAGTGTTTCCCAACCAGTGTGCTGGGGCACACTAGCGTGCCGTGAGTGATCATCAGGTGTGCCGTGGGAAATTGGAACCTCCAGGAAGGGGGGTGGGGAGAGTCTAGTGTGTTGAAGTATAATAACCCTAAGAAACCTACCTCGATGAAGGCACAAAATTACAACCACCCCCCTCCCCACCCGTTGTTTACTTGGTCTCTCCCTCTCCATGCATTGGGAAGTCCCGCCTCCCTTTCCCCAAGTAGAGACCTCCTCTTGCCTCCTGGGGGTTCTGTGTGGGATGTTTGGCCCAGTCCTATCATTGGTGGGGTTCAGAATGCTCTTTGATTGTAGGGGAACTATAAATCCCAGCAGCGACAACTCCCAAATGTCAAGGTCTATTTTCCCCAAACTCCATCTCTGTTCACATTTGGGCATATTGAGTATTCTTGCCAAGTTTGGTCCTGATCCAACATTGCTTGAGTCCACAGTGCTCTCTGGATATAGGTGAACTACAACTCCAAAACCCAAGGTCAATGCCCACCAAACTCTTATAGTATTTTCTCTTGGTTATGAGAGTTCTGTGTGGGAAGTTTGTGTCTTTCTGCAATTCCTGCCAGGATATCTATGTTGTGTTCATCGAAACAGGCCCAGGTTTCACACTAAGTGAGTGTATAAATACATTTAAAAACATACTAACTATATGTATGGCTGTGTTAGAGTGTCGTTTTGTGTCATTTTGGTTGGTGGTGTGCCCCAGGATTTTGCAAAGGTAAAAAGTGTGCTGCGGCTCAAAAAAGGTTGGGAAACACTGTTCTAATCTACATTATTTATTTACTTACTATATTTACTATATATTACACATCATTAATATTAACATATTAATATATCAAGAAATATTCATATATTATTAGTATTAATATCATAATTATTATAGTGTATATATATAGACATTATAATATATTGAAATTATAATATAACATAACATTATATTATTTATTATATTATTATTATATTATTATAATAAAATAATAATTAAAACCACTAAAATTAAATTAAATTCAAGAAGACAAGGTGCGAACCAAGATGGAATGGCCCAATGGCCCCAGCCCAGAGGATGGCAAAGCGGACCCAGCCATCGCTGCAGCAGAAGAGAGCAGAGCAGCAGGCGATCGGAGGCTTCAGGCCTCCGCCTGCTCTCGCCCCCAGCTGTTCCCCATATTGCCATGGTCCTGCCTCAAAGCGGGGGCTGCCGCGGGCTGCACCAGGGCAGCGGGGGTTCCTTCCTGCCTTTTCCGGCGGCTCCGGAGTGCCCTCATGGTGTTGATCCTGGGCTTTGGCCCTCTTGCATGGAGGGTTGCGCATCGGTAGAGTGAGGGAGGGCCCGAGGATGGAGGCAGCACCAGCTCCAGGCTCTCCACCTCCTCCTCCTGCCTCCGGTGTGGAGAGGCTCCTGATGGGCAGCATGGGAGCGTCTGCCGGCGCTCCCATGGCGGGGAGGAGCTTTTGGATGACTTCCTGTAGCCCCGGATGAGCTGACTGAGGCATTCTGGGAACCGTAGTTTCCTGACTCCTACGACTCCCAGAATGTCTCGGCCAGCAAATCCAGGACTACAGGAAGTCGTCCAAAGGCTGCTCCCCGCCACGCCACCGGCACTGACGCTCCCATGCTGGCCATCCGGAGACTCTCCATGCCGGAGGTATGAGGAAGAGGCAGAGAGCCTGGGGCATTCCAAAGCCGCTGCGTCACAACGGGATGGCGGCAGCGGCACCCCTTCTTCTTGGTCCCGCCCCCGATGCCCTGTCCTGTTCAGCCGGAATTGGCTGCCGGGCCGCATGCGGCCCGCGGGCCGTAGGTTGCCCACCCCTGCATTAAAGCCTGGTAAGGGCATGAGTACAGGAGAGAACAGTCAGCAACCCCTCATATATTATTCTATAGTTATAGTTCTCATAAAGTTAGAGCACAAAAGGGGACCATCTCTTCGAATCAATCCACATTTTCAGATGACAGGTATAAAAGACAACATTGGGCAGGATTGTTCTAGGCAGACATATTAACCTTTAAAATGAAACAAGGTTAGACAGAAGTTAAACTATTTCCTCTTAATCCTCCGATATCAAATGGGCAAGTTAAACGAAATATCACAAATAATCCCGTTCCTGGCTTCATTACATTTACTGTATTAAAAGGTTTTTTTATTGTGTTTTGCAACCTAACAAGGCAAATCATGTTTCATCAAAAAGTGGTTTTCGTTACACACAGGCCCGGATTACCCATAAGGCCATCCAAGGCCATGGCCTCGGGCGGCAGATTTTGGTGGGCGGCATTTCCGGGCCTGAAGGAAGGGGTGAGGGGAAGTCCTGCCGCCCCTAGGGCGATTAACACAGCTTCCCCCGCTGCCGCCCCGCCCGCGCGGGTGGGCGCCACTCCTTCCTTCAGTGAAGGAAGGAGGGGCGGGGCCAACGTGAGCAAGGAGGCAGAGGGAAGCCGCGCCAGAGGCCCTAGGATTGCACTTTTTTAAAAAAAATATTTTTAATTTTGGGGGGTCTGGACCTGCCACCCTCCACGGCTGCCGCCCTAGGCCATGGCCTAGGGTGGCCTTATGGATAATCCGGGTATGCCTACTAGACAAATAGAAAAAAGGATGGGATCTTCCACCAGGACCCTATCTGCACTACGTTACTCTGGCAGTCCTTTATGCAAGTGGTTGAGATTTTTGGAGGTTCCCAAAGGGCAAGGAAGTGGCAGAAGCTGAGGTACAAAAGCAGGAGGCAGAAGACTCCACTTACTTCTCAAGGAACCACAGAGTCCGTCAAGCTGTGGCATCCTGGGAATGATGGCTTAGACAAAGGCACTGAAGAGGCAATAGTCCAAGCCATCCCTTGCATATTGTCTTACTTCAGTGGGCCGCCCAGAAGGTAGGCATCTACGAAATAGGTAACCTTGAGCAGCAGCTTCTTCCCATAGTGATGCAGTGGCTTTTTCCATTCTTGCTACCACCATTGTCATTTTTGCCTCCACTATTTGGAGAATATAGAGTCTTAGTTTAAGTTAATTTTAAAGATATTTATAGCTGGGAGATTATATTTCTCCATTGTCGTCACTGTGAATCGCACATATGGTACGTTATGCGCCTGAGCAGAATAGCTTCGGAATCTTCTAGACCAGGGCTGTCCAACAGGCGGCCCTGGGGCCGTACACGGCCCCCGAGCCCCTTCCCTCCGGCCCTCTAACTTGTTTTAATAAAATACAAATTAAAAATTAAAAATAAATAAAATACCTACTTCCGGGTTTAGGCAAGCATCGCAAGCTTACGCCAGCCACAGACGGGATTTCAAGGGAGATCGAAATCCCGTCTGTGGCTGCGTAGTCTGGCGATAGCTGCCGAAATCTCGGGTCCCGCGGGCTTCCTTTGTGCCTGCCCCCGTGGCTTCCTTTGCGCCTGCCCCCGCGGCTTGTTTTCCCTTCAGGGAGGGAGGGAGCTCTTTGGGCCTCCTCCACCCGCCTCTGGGAAAGGAGGCCCCATCAAGCCCTGCGACAGCATTGAGGTGTTTGGGGGTTTTTTTTGGTGTGTCCCAATTTGAGTGTGGACTCAAATAACACAAAGTTATTAGGAAACATTCCCCCAAATCCACCAGTGTTCCCATTTGGGTATATTGAGTATTCATGACAAGTTTGGTCCAGATCCATCATTATTTGAGGCCACAGTGCTCTCTGGATGGAGGTGAACTACAACTCCACAACTCAAGGTCAATTGTAAGTAAATTGGAGCCGGGAGGGGCGGAGCCGAGGGAGGGGTGGGGGCGGAGTCGGGAGGGGCAGAGCCGGGGGCGGGGGCAGACCCTTCGGCCCCCCAGGTGATCAGTGACCGGAATTCCGGCCCTTGGGCCCGTAGAAGTTGGACAGCCCTGTTCTAGACCAGTGTTTCCCAACCTTTTTTGAGCCGCAGCACACTTTTTACATTTACAAATTCCCGGGCACACCATCAACCAAAATGACACAAAACGACACTCTCTCATTAGGGGATAAAAGTACCAAGTACGGAATTTGTAGTCAGATGAAGCATCGTTGAAAATTGAGCCAAGACATCTTTCCTAGTCCTTGGAAGCTTTGCCTTGGATAAATTCATGTCTTAAGTGTCTTTTTTTGGATTCATGTTTCAAGTTTTTGGAATGTTACGTTGGAAGTTTCCGTATTTGTTTTTCATGCGCTCTGGTGGACTCATTTCCTGGACTCTTTGTTCCTGTTTATCTTCCTACCTCATTGGGTTTACCTATTTCTATGCAATGCTTTTGACCTATTTCTATGGAGTGCTCAACACCAGCTGTGTGCTGTTTAAAGTCAGAGGAGGGCTTTCCTGGCCTGGAGCGCAACAAGTAAAAGCCAGGCTGGGCGGTGAGCCTTCCCCTGAACATCGGGGCGTGGCCCTGCAACACCCTCTTTCAGCCGAGCCCCCCCCCCCTCTTCCTCCTTTCCCTCCTGCTTGCCTGGCTGCCTGGCTTCTTGGGGGCAATGGAGGCGCGGCTTGGACCGAAGCCCGTGTGTGGTGACGGGGGCATCGCGGGGCCTGGGCCGGGCCGTGTGCCTCCTCCTGGCCCTGCTTCTCTCCCCGGGCTTGGCGCTGCTCCTCTCAGACCGGGCGGAGGGCCCGCTGCAGGAGGTGTAGGCGCTGCTTCGCCAGGACTGGCCGCGCCTCTGCCCGCGCGCCCTCCCCGCAGACCTGGCCCAGCCCCACAAAGCCCAAAGCCTACTCTGCGCCACCCGGGACGCCCACCGGCAGATGGAGGGGGAAGGCACACAGCCGCCCCCATAAAGGATCCTCTTCGTCAACAACGCCGGTGGGCAAGGCAGGAGGGAGAGGCCAGCAGGAAGGAAGGAAGGAAGGAAGGGCCTCCCACGCGAGGGGAGGGCACCCCCAGGGAACACTAAGAAGAAAGGGGGGGAGTTTTCCCGTGGCACACCAGCTAATCTCTCATGGAACACTAGTGTGCCGCGGCTAGGAAACACTGTTTTAGACCAGTGGTTCTCAACCTGGGGGTCATAACACTCTGGGGAGGTCGTTTGGCCATTTTCGGGGGGTTGCGAAGCCGTCTTGGCTGGCCCTGCCCCCTCCAAAATGCCTGCCGACCCGAGTCAGCCAAATGGCACACGTGATAGGCTCCTCCGCTCTTCCCACAGACCCCTGGGTAGTTTGGAGAAGGAGCTTTGGAAGCAAAGGCACAGGGAAGAAGACTCACCCACATTGATTGCAGGAGGTACTGCAACTCCCACATGTCTGAGCATACTTCCCCCAAACCTCTTCAGTGTCTTTTTGGGGGGGGGATTTGTAGGTGCAGGATCAGTGAAGCTTTTGGTTGCTCAAGAGTTTTATCCCATGACAATGGATCCGAAGAACATTAAGAAAAGAAAATATACTGAGGACTTTCTGCAATTTGGATTGACCTCAATCATTGTATCAGGAGTTGAGAGACCACAATGTGTCATCTGTTGTGAAGTTCTCCCAGGTGAATCAATGAAGCCTAATAAGCTGAAACGCCATTTAGATACGAAACATTTGGGCCTTGCCAGCAAGGATATACATTTTTTTAGAAGCAAGGCTGATGAACTTAAGCCATCCAGATGTGACACCGGTGGCATGTTCCACAAACAAAACGAAGCAGCCACTGAAGCTTCGTATGACTTTGCACAGAGAGTTGCCAGAGCGATGAAACCTCACACCATTGCTGAGGAATTAGTTTTGCCAGCGGCCAAAGATCTGGTTCGAATTATGATTAGAGCCGGATTTGTTAAGGAATTGAATCCAGTTTCCTTATCTAATGACACTGTCCGCAGAAGAATAAATGGCATGTCTGCAGGGGCGGTCCAACAGGTAGACCAAGTACACGGCCGCGTGGAGCACCACCTGGGAGGGGCGAATTTCCCTGCCCACAGCATCCTGGCCCTGCCTGTGACGCGTCAGCAGAGAGACACCCGGAAGCGGGGAATGGGGGACTTGTCGCGCGGCGAGGCCAAGGAAGAAGGAGGAGGAGAGGACAAGAAGGAGGAAGAGGCCGCCTCGGCTGCCATCAGAGGGGACAAGGACGACGGGGAGCCGGCGGTGCCCGGCGGAGGGCGGAAGCCAGGCCACAGCGGGCGTAAGGCGAGGGGGAGGCCGCGGCTGACGGAGTCCGATTGGGTGCGCCGCCGCCTCGAGTCGCGCAAGAAGTACAACGTGCGGCGGGTCTACCTGGGCGAGTCGCACGGGCCCTGGGTGGACCTCCGGCAGCGGAGCGGATGGGGCGACGCCAAGCTGGCAGCCTACTTGCTTGAGCTGGAGCCGCGGGCCGGGCACCGCAGGTGAGGAGGGCCAGCAGGAGGGAACAGAGCAGAGGGATGTGGCGGGCACCGCTTCCCATGACAGGAAGGCAGCCCCCGAGTCCCAAGCAGCCCCCTTGCAAACCACTGACTCCCAGTTAAGAACGGGGCTCGTTTATTTATTTATTTATTTATTTTGTGTCAAAAGCATCACATAAATCAATAAGTACAACACTGATCAAAGAAAGGCAGCACAAGCAGCTAAAAACGGGCAACAGCGACTGCATTGTCTGTGGCTTTAAACCAGGCCTGGGCAAACTTGGGCCTTTCAGGTGTTTTGGAAGGGGCCTGAGGCCATGAGGATGCCCGGAGGGGGGGTGTGCCAAAATAATGTTTGGGGGGCGCCAAAATAATGTTCGCTTACCATTTAAAATGACCTTAGACCGCCCCTGCATGTCTGCTGATATTCTTGATCAGATCATTCAGGAAATTAAATCTGCTCCACTTCCCATATTTAGTATCCAGCTTGATGAATCCACAGGCGTTTCAAAGGGTTCGCAGTTACTGGTTTACGTGAGGTATACTAAAGATGAGTTCCTTTTTTGCAAACCTCTTGAATCAACAACTACTGCACGTGATATATTTGATACAGTTGGGTCATTTCTGAAGGAACATCCAATCTCCTGGGAAAAGGTTTCTGGAGTTTGCACAGAGGGTGCTCCAGCAATGCTAGGGTGTCGATCAGGATTTCAACAGTTGGTACAGAACAAGTCACCAAAAGTCATCGGAACTCACGGTACGATTCATCGGCAAATATTAGCAACGAAGACGCTGCCACAAGCAGGCCCGGATTAGCATCTTCGGCCGCCCGAGGCCACGACGCCCCGCGCCACCCCCCCCAGAGCGCGGGAAGCTACGCCCCCAGGGGGGGGAAGCCACACCCCCAGGGCGCTGCTGCGCATGTGCAGCAGCAGCCCCGGCCGTACGGCTTCCGTTGCCTCCTCGCGCCCTCCTTCCGTTCGCGGGAGGAGGCGGCCGGTGAGAGCCAAAAAATATTATGGAGGGCCGCACCTAAAGGCGGAACTACATGCTAATCTACATTATTTATTTACTTACTATATTGACTATATATTACACATCATTAATATTAACATATTAATATATCAAGAAATATTCATATATTAGTATTAATATCATAATTATTATATTATAATATATATAGACATTATAATATATTGAAATTATAAGATAATATAACATTATATTATATTATTTATTATATTATTATTGTAAAATTATAAAATTATTATAAAATCATAATAAAAACCACTAAAATTAAATTAAATTCAAGAAGACAAGGTGTGAACCAAGATGGAAATGCCCAATGGACCCAGCCCAGAGGCTGGCAAAGAGGACCCAGCCGCCGCTGCAGCAGAGGAGAACAGAGCAGCAGGCCATCGGAGGCTGCAGGCCTCCGCCCGCTCTCGCCCCCAGCTGTTCCCCATATTGCCATGGTCCTGTCTCAAAGCGGGGGCTCCCAGAATGTCTCAGCCAGCTCATCCAGGACTGCAGGAAGTCGTCCAAAGGCTCCTCCCACCACGCCGCCAGCACTGGCTCTCCCACGCTGGCTATCCGGAGCCTCTCCATGCTGGAGGCATGAGGAAGAGGCGAAGAGCCTGGGGCACTCCAAAGCTGCCCCCCCCCCGACGCCCTTCTCCCCGGGCCGGACAGAATCGGCTGCCGGGCCGGATGCGGCCCGCGGGCCGTAGGCTGCCCGCCCCTGCCGTAGCCTCTCCCACTGGCCATATGTACTCTCAAGGGGAGAGTGGGCGAGGCTACCACCAAAATGTTTATTAATTTATCTAGAAGATTCCGAAGCCGTTCTGCTCAGACAGAAAGCAACATATGTACAAATTCACAGATGACCACTTGGAGAAATACAGCTACAGGTAAGCAACCCATACATCTCCCCACCAAATTAATTTTTTTGCCATTTGGTAGAAGTGTCTCACTTGATTTGCATTTGCTTATGTTTCTATCTTATTTAAATTTGTCTTCGCTTGATGGACAACTCAAAGATTTGGATCCTGCGCATGATAGTTGACATTAAAAGCCTGCTAAAATGCCTCTCTAACTTCTAGGCTTTCTTGGCCACAACCAACTTACTCCCCAATTACAAATGGGTAAAAACTAAAGTGACAATGCAAAATTCTCCATTTTGTATTGGAATGGTTCAGCAGAATGATAAAATGTTCCCACCTGTGTCATTAAATGTGGAGGATAAGATGCATTGCGCAAGCAGATGCATATAAGTCACTGCATTAGCACAACCTCACAAAACTTGTCAACATGCTGGCACTGCAGGAATACATCACAATGGCACACAAAAATCAGCAATGGATATTCCAATGTTTTTTGACAAGAGAGACTTTGTGCCGTAGCGGAAGTACATATGGCGATATTAGGATACTCATCCTAATTGGGAGGCAACAGTTTATACATCTTCGGAGGACTCTTATGGCACATTGGAGGAACATCTCTGTATGAGCAATGCGTGGCAAGTATCGCACACCCGCACAGGCTTCGGTGAAGAGGGCAAAGGCAGTTCGTTGTCTGAGCAGGCATTACAGAAAATTTCACCACAGTTCCTACAATGATGCTTAAAAACAGGTATTTAAAGAAAACCAAAAGGAAACAGTTAGATCAATACAATCTGTCAACAAACAATTGATAAACGTATCAAAATATAGTAAGGCCCCTGTAACCGCAAGACCATGTCCACAGTTTCACTTACTCAAAACCTGGGAGAAAATGATATCTCTAGGAATTTGCCAAGTCCTCCAGTGCAAGTCTATGGTAGGTTTCCCCAGAATTTACCATGAAGTTGTGCTAGCAAGTTCCTCTATAACAAGGCTGTCCAACAGGTGGCCCGGGGGGGGGGGTACACGGCCCCCCAGCCTCCTGGACACGGCCCCCAGCCTCCTGCAAACATTTATTTAATTAAAAAATATTTTTAAAAAAATATATTTTTTAAATATATATATATATATATATATTTTAAAAAATGGTGGCGGGGGGGGGAGAAGGAAGGGAGCCAGCTCCTCCTCCCTACACCGCAGGAAGGAGGAAGGGACGCCAGCTTCTGACCTCCCTACACCGCCCCCTCTGTCCCTCTGGCTCCCCTCCCTAGGAAGGGCGGGGGCAGCAGCAGTAGGGCGGGCGCGTCACGCCAGGCCTCTGACGCGCTGCCCTTGGCGCCGCCTACTGCTCCTTTTCGTGGCTCCCCCCCTAGGAAGGCGCGGGAGCCGCCAAAAGGAGCAGTAGGCGGCACCAAGGACAGCACGTCACGCCAGGCCTCTGACGCGCTGCCCTTGGCGCGCCTCGCTCCTTCGGGCGGCTCCCTCCCTAGGGAAGGGCCCCCGCCCTCCTAGGAAGGGCAACGTGTCAGAGGCCTGGCGTGACGCGTTGCCCTTGGCGCGGCCTACTGCTCCTTCTCCGGGGTCAGAGCCCGGGGATCAGGGCGCCCCTTTCTGCTTCTCTCCGTGAGAGAAGCAGGAAGGGACGCCCCGCCCTCCAGGGAGCAGAGCCCCGCCCCCGCTCACGGCCTCACCCCCCACCCACTGACCACCTGCGGCCCCCCAGGTGATCAGTGACCAGAATTCCGGCCCTTGGGCCAGAAGAAGTTGGACAGCACTGCTCTATAAGAATCACTAGGTCTACCAGCACAACCCTATGGTATGCTGGGACTGGAAAGCAGGTTGTGTAATGGTGTTTGGTCATATTCAGTTTCAAGCCCAGCCAGCATCATATCCTCCATGGATACTATATGCATATTTGTCTGTAAAACATACACGCATACCTCCTTGAAAGATAAGCATTGTACTCTCTGTAAGGAGGTTACTATCAAACCCAGTTTGGGTTATGAATGGAAATATAAGCGTCATGGCTGAGTAAACACTCTAAGACTAGATTTATTAGTATTAATAAATACTAAATAATAAGTTAATTAAATATTAATTAATAAGTAATAAATTAATTAAATATTAATTAATAAGTACTTCAGGGAATACTAAAACTTCTCTGATAATTTGTTACGGTATCTGTATAATAAATGTTTGAATGGAATGAACCAGATGGTTTGAGAGCCTTTCTCTGGCATAGTTCATATGGAACAGTATTGCTTATTTCACTGATAATGAGAGACAAAAGTTTCATGTACCTGCATACATGAAAATTTAGATAATAAGTACTGTCAAATGATACCAAACTACACAACCAGCTTTTTATCCCTCTTAGTAGACAGAAACCAAAGTTACCTTCCTCCTGGAAAGTGAAAACTCTGCTTCGCATAACTTGCAGTGGGTGGCATCTTTGTCCTTCAGCCACACTTGACCCTGTGTGGGAGAGAATGTGTTCCAAGTTATCAATGACACGAAATGCCAAGCACCGTGACAGCTAAGCAGGAAGGCAATACAACTCGGCATAGGATTCTCTTATTCCCTAAAAGAGGGTATAGTCATCTTATACATAAACGTACAAACTGGGTCATAGGGTGCATCTATAGTGCAGAACTAATGCAGTTTGGCACCACTTTAAATGCCATGGCTCGATTCTATGGAATCATAGGAGTCTCTTTATAGTCTTCTCTGCCAAACAGTGTTGGTGCCTCATTAAACTACAACTCCCATGACGCCATAGTATGGAGCTATGGCAGTTGAAGTGCTGTCAAACTGCATTAATTTTATACTGCGGATGTACCTTTGCAGAGGTATTCATTCACCCTTTTGACTTTTCTGCATTTTATTGTGTTGCCACCCAAACTCAAACGATAACGGACTCCTTTCTTATCTGCTCTTGTTTCACTCTCTACTGATTGAGGAGAAGCTTGAAAGGACTAGGCCAGAGCAGTCCAACTGGCGGCCCGGGGGCTGTATACGGCCCCCAGCCCTTTCCCTACGGCCCCCGCCTACCCTGCAAGATTTTTTTTAAAAAAATCGATCTCCGGAGGGCGGGGCTGGGTGACGTCAGGCGGCGCCGGGCGCAGAGCCTGACGTCACCCAGCCCTGCCCGGGCCCCTTCCTCCTCCTCCTCCGTCCACCTCTCCCCCGCACCAATCGGGAGTGCCGGGGGCCTAAAGGCGGGCCTAAAGAGGAGAAAGGGAGGCTCCCTTCCTCCTCCTCTGTCCCGCCTCCCCCCCGGCGCACCAATCGGGAATGCTGGGGGGAGGGAGGAGGTGGGCCTCAAGGGAGGAAGGGAAGTGCTTCCCTTCTTCCTCCATAGGCCCGCCTCCTCCGTCCCATACCTCTCCCGGGCGCTCCGATCGGTGCGCCGGGGAGAGTGGGACGGAGGAGGAGGCTGGCGTGACCCTTTAGCTGGAAGGCGCGAGCTGAGGAGGGCTCTCCCTCGGCTTTGCCCTTCCTCTTAAGGACACGCCAGCCTCAGAAGCACCGATTTCCCCGCTTCCGAGGCTGGCGTGTCCCTTTAGCTGGAAGGGCGAAACTGAGGAGGGCTCTCCTCGGCTTTGCCCTTCCTCTTAAAGGGACACGCCAGCCTCAGAAGCAGGGAAATCGATGCTTCTGAGGCTGGCGTGTCCCTTTAGCTGGAAGGGTGAAGCTGAGGAGAGCTCTCCTCGGCTTTGCCCTTCCTCTTACAGCCTCAGCCGGGGCAGCAGACCCGGGAGAAATCGCCGCTTCTGCCGCCCTGGCTGTCACTGTAGGAGGGAGGGAGGGGCCAAGGGAGCCCTCCTCGGCTTCGCCCTCCTCTTACAGCCTCAGCCGGGCAGCAGAACCGGGAGAAATCGCCGCTTCTGCCGCCCTGGCTGTCACTGTAGGAGGAGGGAGGCGGGGCGGGGCCGCTCCTGACGGCGTGCTGACGTCACCAAGTGCGGTGTCCCTTTTCAGTGGGGCTTGGTGACATCAGCAAGCCTCGCCGAAAAGGGGTGGGCCGCGCAGGACGCCGGCATGGTGACGTCAGACGTGGTGACGTCAGCGCGCCGTCAGGAGCGGCCCGCCCCCTGCTCCGGCCCCCCAGGTCATCAGTGACCAGGACTACGGCCCTTGGGCCAAAAGAAGTTGGACAGCCCTGGACTAGGCCAACACTCTGTGTTCAAACATATATCACTGTTGAAAAGACCCCAGATTCATAAGCCAAATTCAAATCATGGTTTAAAACAAATCTCCTATTTTAAAAATGGGTTTATTTCCTTGTTTAGATGATACAAACATTCCAAAAATCCAAACAAAGCCTGGGAGTTATGTTGTATATACCTTGGACAATAATCGAATATGCGGATTTGGTTCAAATTCAACAACAAACCAATCATTTTGGTTAAAAACTAAGCTACACCTTGATATTTATGTTACCTGGTGCATAAGAGCAGTATGCCATCATGCCAGGCGCCTTTGAAAATAAGCTGCGATGTGCTTTCCTATATGCCTGGAGGACTGCAGGATGCCTACTTGAGAAGCTCAGGGGTCCAGCAACCCAAAAACCACCCCAGGTTAAAGTTGAAGAACAAATAGTTTATTCAGCTACAAAGTCTTTGAAGGACTTGGCACAGAGCTTAACGGTTGCAAAAATCTAAATCGAGGGTAAGATGAAAATCCCCTGGGTTGCTGACTAAGACTGTGAAGTCTCCCTTTGCTCCCTCCGAATGGCAAGGAAATCCGAGGATATTCCCCACCCTGACCCTAGGTTACTGAATAGAAGGAACTACATCTTCCCTATCTATGCCTAGGGCCAGTTCAAAGGCGAACCGGTGCTGGGAAGGCAGTTAGATAGCTACCATATACAACAAGCAGTGCTAATCACAGAAGGGTATCATTAGCCTATCTAACTCCAGCGGTCAAGCAATTGGTCAAGCAGTAAGTCAATCGGTAAGTCAGTACTTACGGTGGCCTATACACAGCTAACCTAACTGGCCAAGCACATCTGAGCTCTTCTCCTGCCTGAGAAGGACTAAAGAGGGATCTCAAAATGGAGAACTCATCCCAGGGAAAAAAGGGGCAGGCCCCAAACCAAAGGGATACATTTGGCAGGCTCCAGCAGCAAAACTGGCTGCAAACCTATAAATCAGTGCTGTCCAACTTCTGGCGGGTCCAGGGCCGGATAAGAGGTCACTGATGACCTGCGGGGCCGCTCGGCCCCGCCCCCAGCCCCGCCCGCCCCAGCCCAGGCCGCCCCTCCTAAAGCCGCCGAAAAGGAGGGTAGGCGGCGCCAAGAGCAGCAGCGTCACAGGCCTGGCGTGATGCGCTGCTCTTGGCACCTCCTCCCTTTCGCCCCCTCCCTTCCTAGGCCGGGGGCCGCCGAAAAAGGAGTAGGCGGCGCCAAAGCACCGCGTCACGCCAGGTTGTGACGCGCTGCTCTTGGCACCACCTTCTGCCCTTTTCGGCTCTGACTAAAGGGAGGGGGCCAAAAGGAGTAGGCGGTGCCAAGGGAGCAGCGTCACGCCAGGCCTGTGACGCGCTGCCGTTCTTCCCTTCTGCCCTTTTTCGTGCCCCCTTCCTAGGTAGGGGCGCCGAAAAAGGAGGAGCTAGCTCTCTTCCTCCTCCCTGCCCGCCACCCCTCCCCCGGCTTTTTTTTTAAAAAATCGATTTTTTAAAAAAATTTAAAAATGGCGGCTTAGGGCATAGGTGGGGCCGTGTCCAACAGGCTACGGGGCCGCATCCGGCCCCGGGGCCGCCAGTTGGACAGCCCTGCTATAAATGATTAGCTGACAGGGTGCCAGTGGGTCTATGGCAACCCTAAAGGAAAATACAAAGGGATGCTGTTTTCTAGAACAGGGGGCAATACAAAACAGGTGTCCGGAAGACGGAACAAGCAGAATGTTAAATATTTTAACGAGTCACACAAGGAACAGCTTAGAAAGCTGGAAATGTTTCGTTTGATGAAAAGGTGAGATGGGGAGCCCTTTTAGATATGCAACGGGACATTTTGCAGAAGATGGCCTGAGCTTGTTTTTAGCTGCTTCAAAAAACCAATGGATTCAAATCAGACGAAGAGAGATTCCACTTAAACATTACTGTAAGAACTGGTCAACAGTAAAATGAACCAGATCAGGAGGCTCCTTTGTGTTGGGTGGGCATTTTTCCTGACTGCTTTAGTTGTGTACGTCCCTGTATGCCAGAGAGTTGGACTGCATGGCCCATACAATCCTTTTCAACTCTGTGATTCTATGATGAACAGATGTAATCTTGAAGTCTGTCCCTTTTGCCCCAAGCCGCGGTAATCCAGGCCACGGTCATCTCGAGACTGGACTACTGTAACGCCCTTCACATTGGCCTTCCTGTTGGTAATCCGGAAACTGAAGATGGTGCAAAACGCTGCGGCTCGGCTGCTTGCTGGAGTGACACTAACATGCCACATCACACCAGTCCTACAGCGTTTGCACTGGCTTCCCATTGAGTACCGGATTGCCTTCAAAGTGCTGGTGTTAACCTTTAAGGCCTTGCATGGCCTGGGGCCAGTGTACCTGAAGGACCGCCTTTCCCCGCACATCCCCCAGAGACCACTACGGTCCACGGACCAAAACCTATTGGAGGTTCCATCACTCAAGATTTGCCGCTTGTCATCAACACGGCAGCGCATCTTTTCTGCAGTAGCGCCTACCCTGTGGAACGCCCTCCCGGCGGAGGCACGAGCAATAACAGATTTACAGGCCTTCCAGAGGGCCCGTAAGACCACCCTGTTCCGCCAGGCATTCAATCTCTAAGGTTGTAATTTCCACTCTGGTCCTAATCTGTTTCTATCTGTTTTTAAGTACGTTGTGTTGTGTATTCATTGTTGTGAACCACTCTGAGCCTTTTTGGGAAGGGTGGTATATACATCGAAATAATAAATAAATAAATAAATGTACTGACCTGTAAAGCTTTGTTTGCTTCTTTTATATCTTCTATTTTAAGCTTTGATCTGAATAGAAGACACAATTGAGAAATCAAGTATGAATAAAGGCAAATGAGGAGAAAATACACTAGTTCAGTGGTTCTCAACCTGTGGGTCCCAAGGTGTTTTGGCCTACAACTCCTAGAAATCCCAGCCAGTTTACCAGCTGTTGGGATTTCTGGGAGTTGAAGGTCCAAACATCTGGGGACCCACAGGTGGAAAACACTGCACTAGTTCTTTCAGAGATGCATCTGGATTGAAAAGATGGGGAAGCACATTCCTCCTTGGATCCACGGTACACACACATACAACAGATGTGTCCTCTGTGTTGTCGAAGGCTTTCATGGCCGGAATCACTGGGTTGCTGTGAGTTTTCCAGGCTGTCTGGCCATGTTCCAGAAGCATTCTCTCCTGACGTTTCACCCACATCTGTGGCAGGCATCCTCAGAGGTTGTGAGGTCTCTTGGAAATTAAGCAGGTGGGCTTTATATATCTGTGGAATGTTCTTCCTGCCAGTCTTGGACAGTCCATCTATCTATCTATCTATATAATAAAAGTCAGCGTTTGCGGGCGGAGGTGCGGCGGAGCGTGCGAAGGAATATGTGGCAGCCTTTCGATTGGTTGCCACTGTGGGATTATTTGCATAAAGGACCCTGATTGGCCAGCCTCTGAACTCCAACATTCTACGGCCCCAGACAGAGGGGATTGGTTGCCACTGAAATGGTATTTGCATAAAGGCCTCAGGACACTGCGGCCCACAGCAGCGACGGATCAGGACCAAACTTGGCACACAGGGGCCCAATGGCCCACTTCACAACGCAACCCTCACCCAATGACCAATAAAGACCAATATTAGCACACAGGGCCCCCTTGACCCACTCAACACCCTGGTGCTGTTTCAAGGAGGATGGACCACAGATGATGGGACTTGACATACCTTCACTCACCTTCCGAGACCGCTGCAACCCTCATCCAAAGAATGATCAAGACCAAATGTGACACACACAGCCCCCATGACCCACTCTACGTCCTGGTGCTGTTTGGAGGGGGATGGACCATGGCCAATGGGACTTGCAGTACCTTCAATAAGGTTCCTGAGACCACTGCAAGCCACATAAACATCTAATATGAACCAACCTTGGCACACAATGCCTTCCTCAAATAACCCGGGCACCGACGGGTCCCCAAGCTAGTAGATATATAAACCCCACTTGCCTTGTTTCCAACAAACTGCACAACCTCTGAGGATGCCTGACATAGATGTGGGTGAAACGTCAGGAAAGTATGCTTCTAGAACAGGGCTGTCCAACTTCTACCGGGCCCAGGGCCGGAATCCTGGTCACTGATGACCTGGGGGGCTGAAGGCTCCGCCCCCTTCCCAGGTCCGCCCCTTCCTGGCTCCGCCCCCTCCTTGCCCCCGGCTCCGCCCCCTAATAAAAATACAATTAAATATAATTATAACAGAAAGGTGGATGGTTGGATATTTAATATTATATCCCCAGAACATTTGGGAGTTGTAGTTGCTGGGATTGGTAGTTTGCCTACAATCAAAGAGCATTCTAAACCCCACCAATGATGGAATTACCAATCTTGGCACACAGAACTCCCATGACCAACAGGAAATACTGGAAGGCTTTGGTGGGCATTGACATTGAGTTGTGGAGTTGTAGTTCACCTCCATCCAGAGAGCACTGTGGACTCAAATAATGATGGATCTCTGGACCAAACTTGGCATGAATACTCAATATGCCCAAAGGTGAACACTGGTGGATTTGGGGGAAAATAGACCTTGACATTTGGGAGTTGTAGTTGCTGGGATTGGTAGTTCACCTACAATCAAAGAGCATTCTAAACCCCACCAATGATGGAATTAACCAATCTTGGCACACAGAACTCCCATGACCAAGAAAAAATACTGGAAGGCTTTGGTGGGCATTTACCTTGAGTTGTGGAGTTGTAGTTCACCTCCATCCAGAGAGCACTCTGGATTCGGGCCCAGCGAAGCAGGAAGTAAGGCGGCAGCGGCGGGCAGGGAGCCGGAGGGAGGCCGAGGGGGGAGGAAGGAGCTGCGGGGAGCCGTTCTCCCAGTTGGCGGCTCTGCCCAGCTTGGCAAAGCCGCGGCCCGGGAGAAAGGGCCTGTCCTTTCGGGGGAGCCGTTCTCCCGGTTGGCGGCTCTGCCCAGCTTGCGAAGCAGCGGCCTGGGAGAAAGGCTCCCCTGAAGGGACAGGCCCTGCCTAGGAGCTGGTTTGGCCGACTCGCGTCTCCCGCCGGGCTTGGCGGAAGACGCGAGCCGGCCCAACTCGGCTCCCACGCAGGCCCCAGGAGGAGGAAAACCCGCTGTCTTCGCGAAGCCGGGCCTCACTTGGTATCGCGGCCCAGGCTCGGAGGCCTCCGCGACACCAACTGAGCCCCAGCTTTGGCGATGACGACTGGCCTCCCCTCCTTTAGGTCTTCAGTAGCCAGCGCCGCCGCCAGCCATTACCCGGCAGAGGCGCTGGCTCCTGAAGACCTAAAAGGAGGAGAGAGGCCCGTTGTCCTTGCCAGAGCCAGGGCACCGATTGCTGCCGCGGAGGCTTCCGGAGGCTGGGCAGCGAAACCAACTGAGGCCCCGGCCGGCGAAGATAGCGGGCTTTCTCCCCCGCAAGCAGCAGGAGGGAGGAAAGGGGGAGAGAGGTTTTCTCGCGGCATAGCGGGAGGTTGCGCACGGCACAGAAGTGTGCCGGAGCTCCCGCCCTGCGGCGCAGGGAGGGGGGGCGCCGAAAAGGAGGAGGAGCTAGCTCTCTTCCTCCTCCCTGCCCCGCCTCCCCCTCCCCCCCGGCCGCCATTTTTTAAAAAAAATTCGATTTTTTTTTTAAATTTAAAAATGGCGGCTGAGGGCATAGGTGGGGCCGTTTCCAACAGGCTAAGGGGCCGGATCCGGCCTCGGGGCCGCCAGTTGGACAGCCCTGTTCTAGAACATGGCCATACAGCCTGGAAAACTCACAACAACCCAGATGTGTCCCCTTTGAGCAAGCACTTCCTTGAATTTTACGCAAATGCTCCGTCTACGGTCTCTCCTGCCTTCCATGCACCTCACTTTCTAAAAGGCTGGGAGAACAACCATGCCTAACATCTGTAATGATGGGCTGAAATATGTCTTTTTTTAAAGTAAATACTGGGTTAAAAGGATATGTTTGCACTCCCCTTACAAGAAAAGAAAAAGGGACATTACTCGCTAAGTTTTCCAGCCAGTTCTTGGAGAGCGTCCTCTTGATCCTGACAGAGATTCCTCAACCGCTTGTTCTTTTCTTGCAGCTTTAAGAACTCCTTTAAAATAAAGCAATATATACATTACATGTAATTCATCAAGAGAATTAAATGATTTGAGCTGCTTTTTTGTCACCTTCCCCCAGTCAACGTGGGTGAGACCACTTCAAAAAAAGTATTAATTCCAAGTTCTTGTTTTAGCTCTTTTTGTAGAAATCTATATATATAAAGGAAGAGTCGTCATGGAAAGACCGTCCCAAACAGAGAAACCTTACAACGCAGAGACACCACACTTGCCAACAGAAATAGGCCTCAGACAAGGTATGTTTGTAGCAAAGAAACTTTCCCCCCCAAAACCTAAAAGGCCCCCAAAACAACGAGTAAAAAAAACCTACATTTCCCAGCATCCTCCAGGGCTGCCAACGACTCTCCCAGCCTCTACATTCTGACAACATGATTGGCTGCCAATAAGGGCGGTTTGCATAATTCCTGTACTGGCCAGCCAACATGAACATTCCGACCCATGATAAACTGTCAGAGGAGGATAAGGCAAAGGGCTGAGGCACAAACACAAACACCCAATTCACTTCCCACAGAAAATTTACACCCCTACAAATCACACACCACGCCCAAAATTGACAGTAAGGCTTCATTAACTTAATTTCCCTGACTAGGCCTCACTTAATGGAATGCTGTTTACGCTCTGAATTGACAGTAAGGCTTCATTAACTTGATTCTCCCGACTAGGCCTCAGCTCATTGGACATTGTGTATGGCCTGAATTGACAGTAAGGCTTCATTAACTTGCTGTTCCTGACTAGGCCTCAGCTCATTGGACATTGTGTATGGCCTGAATTGACAGTAAGGCTTCATTAACTTGCTGTTCCTGACTAGGCCTCAGCTCATGGGACATTGTGTATGGCCTGAATTTACAGTAACCTACCTTGGCACACAGAGCCCCTATGACCCACGCTACATTCTACTACAGTTTGGAGGAGGGTGGACCATGGATTATGGGACTTGAAGTACCTCCATGGATAATGGGATTTGTACTACTTCAAAACCCATCATTCCCCACAGACCACTGTGGCCCAGAACCAAGACCGATAAAGACCAAACTTGGCACACTCTTGCGCGAGCTGCACTGGCTTCCAATTGAATTCCGGGTCATCTTCAAGGTGCTAGCTCTAACTTTTAACGCCTTGTATGGTTTGGGGCCAGTGTACCTGAGGGAGCGACTTACCCCTTATGTGCCTGGGAGATCACTGCGCTCTGAGGGGCTCAACTTACTAGAGGTGCCCAGCATCGGAGTCTGCAGACTGGCCACCAGGCGGCGGAGGGCATTCTCTGCAGCCGCTCCAATTCTGTGGAACGGCCTCCCCCGAGGAGATCCGGGCCATTCGGGCCCTCCTGCCATTCCAGGAGCGCTAAAAACATGGCTTTTTAGGATGGCATTTGGCCCTTAGCCAATTAGCTGCTATGCTGTGTTTAAGGTCTTACTTGGCTTGCCACTATTTTTAAATTGGGCCTGCCGCATGTTTACAGAGAGGTTTAAATTTTTAAATGTGTTTTAATGTATTTTAATTGTATTTTTAAATGAATCTTATGTGCTTGCTTCTCTTCTGTAAACTGCTCTGGGCACCAGAGAGAGCGGTATAGCAAATCGAATTTAATAAATAATAATAATAAATAAATAAATACAATGCCCCCCATGACCCACACTCCATCCGACTGCAGTTCAGAGGAGGACACACCATGGATAATGGTATTTCAAGTACCTCCACTCACTTCCAACCACACAAGCATCAACCTCTACATCAGGGGTGCTCACACTTTTTCAGCATGGGAGCTACTGATTAAAAAACCAAGTCCCAAAGATCACCTGCCCAGAAATGTAAAACGTATACCTATTTTCTTATTTACTTATTTATATGTATATTTATTATTCATTTATATCGCTCCTTCCAGCAGGCTCGGGGCAGTTTACATAAAATGAAGTTATAAAACCTCAACATTTCAATTTAATAACAACAATATAAAACAGAGCATAAAAATACATCCAACCACCCCATTTCTCCCACACTGCCATATTACCACACATATTATCAGCCAGAAAGTAAGAAGAGAGGCTGTTGAACTGCAAGGCCATTTAATACTCAGCAAGGTAAACAAAGGGGCATGCAAAAACACATCCAACCACCCCATTTCTCCCACATTTCCATATTCCCCAACATATATTTCTCAAGGAACAAAGCAAGCAGAGGGGCTTTGGAGCTAAAAGGCCATTTTTAAACATTAAAAATAAACAAAGAGACATGCCACAGAACAATCAAGCACCCACCCCAAAGTAAAAAGACCGACCTTTGAGATGCGGTAAGGAAATGACCCCAAAGCGTCCTTCTTCTCCTCCTCCGTCATTGCTCCTATTTCCACGCCGCCAGCATGCGTGCCACCTCCAAGAGCTCACGAGAAGTCCGAGAGGCAGAATGGGCGCTTCTGCACATGCGCGCGGGGCCAGCCATGCATCACGTCATCCAGGCCCGCCCCCTTTGGTCTCCTATGACTCTGAGTGGCTGGAGAAGGACGGAGGGAGGAGGAGGAATCCAAAAGCGGGGGCCCATTCTGCCTCTTGGACTCTGCAGCTTTTGGAAGCGGCGGGCGAGCAGGGAGCGGGGAGGAGCAACGACGGAGGACTTCTTTGCAGCGTGCAGGGGCGCATGAAGAGGACCAACTGCAAAAAACCTGGTCAGGGGCCTCAAGATCACCAGGATGAGGCCCGAAGATCACCCTGGTGATCCCGATCACCATTCTGAGCACCCCTGCTCTACATCAACACAGCAGACGGAAAGACAAAAAACATTGTATATCCACAAGCTATGCAACACCACACACCGACCACTCCCCAGGACTTCAACATCCCACCCACCAGAACAACCCACAACGACACAGCCATGGCCCCAAAAACACCATAACTAACAACAATTCCAACCCTTACATACTCAGACTTTCTCACATCTCCTAAATAGGGCACAGCAACGCGTGCCGGGTACAGCTAGTTTCATATAAAATGCAACTGGAGAAGAAATCGGAAGAGATGGGGACGATAAAAAAGTGCAACACTATCTTAACATCTTCTCTGGGTTAGAACCTCTTCCTTCTCAGTCACTAAAGTAGACAATGGGGTACAGGCAACCCCCAGGTTGTAAACAAGTTATGTTATGTCTCTTGGCTTTTCTTCGCGAATGAAGATTCAGGAAGGACTCATCCCACACTTTCAACAAGGGCGTTGATGACTCATTTTAGGCCATTTTAGAAGTTGGATGTGTCCTTCGAGCCTGTGCAATGGATTTTTCTGGTGGAGCGCACCGTGCACAAAACTGGCCTCACCCTTGAAACCAGTGGTTCCCAAAGTAGGCGGTACCATCCCAGGTGGGCGGTGGGGTGATCTAGGGGGGCGCTGGAAGGCCCAGGAGAATTTGGGGGGTGCTGAACCCCTGTAAGGGGGCGGTGGGGGCGGTGGCGTGAGCCAGGTGACAGGCTACCATCCATCTCTGTGTGTGTGTGTCTCTCTCTCTTTCTTCCCTCCTCCTGCTCCCCTCTCCTCCTGTTGCCAAGCAAGGGATAATAATAATAATAATAATAATACCACCTTTGGGGTTCCAACTGGTTGAGTCTTATAACAATAATAATGTCCTTCAACATATTTAGTGGAATGTGGATTCAGTGCGGTAACCAATTTATAGACAAAAAAAGAAACCGATTGCAAAATAGTCAATCGCGATGATGTGAGATGACTGCTGACGAAAATAGAGCCGAGGATGACGAGATTGGCAGCAGCAGACCAGGATCACCCTTCTCATTAAGATGATTCCGAATGTTTTAACTTTTTTTGTATTACTTTTCTATTCTAAGTTCAATAAACAGTTTCATAATTTCAAACTTCAATGTTTCTAATTTACAACTTTATTATATTTTACGAAAAAGGTAGAAATATTAATACATATATCTTGCTGTTTAATTGCTATTAAAAAATTAAAAAAAATATTTCTAGGGGGGGGCGGTGAGTACATTTTTTTCTGGAAAGGGGGCGGTAGTCCAAAAAAGTTTGGGAACCACTGCTTTAAACCAGTGTTTCCCAACCAGTGTGCCGGGGCACACTAGTGTGCCGTGAGCGACCATCAGGTGTACCGTGGGAAATTGAAACCTCCATGGGGGAAGGGGGGAGAGAGAGTCTAGTGTGTTGAAGTATAAAAACCCTAAGAAACCTACCTCGATAAAGGCACAAAATTACAACCACCCCCCTCCCCACCCGTTGTCTACTTGGTCTCTCCCTCTCCATGCATTGGGAAAGCCCGCCTCCCTTTCCCCAAGTACAGACCTCCTCTTGCCTCCTGGGGGTTCTGTGTGGGAAGTTTGGCCCAGTTCTATCATTGGTGGGGTTCAGAATGCTCTTTGATTGTAGGGGAACTATAAATCCCAGCAACTACAACTCCCAAATGTCAAAGTCCATTTCCCCTGAACTCCATCTGCGTTCATATTTGGGCATATCGAGTATTCATGCCAAGTTTGGTCCTGATCCAACATTTTTTGAGTCCACAGTGCTCTCTGGATGTAGGTGAACTACAACTTCAAAACTCAAGGTCAATGCCCACCAAACTCTGATAGCATTTTCTCTTGGTTATGGGAGTTCTGTGTGGGAAGTTTGTGTCTTTCTGCCATTCCTGTCAGGATATCTGTGTTGTGTTCATCGAAACAGGCCCAGGTTTCACACTGAGTGTATAAATACATTTAAAAACATATTAACTATATGTATTACTGTGTTAGAGTGTCGTTTTGTGTCATTTTGGTTGGTGGTGTGCCCCAGGATTTTGTAAATGTAAAAAGTGTGCCGCGGCTCAAAAAAGGTTGGGAAACACTGCTTTAAACCAAAGGTTCGTCTGCCGGGGCCTAGGAAGCTTAGGACGTTGGCAGCGAGGTGCTCAGGTCATAGGTTTGGTTTGTGTTTCCTTCTCTTAGATCAGGGGTGGGCAAACTGCGGCCCGGGGGCCGGATGCGGCCCTTTGGCCGATTATATCTGGCCCTCCTAAGAGTCCCTGGCTTGCCTCCCCTGCCTGGCCTCTGCATAAAACTCTCCAGAGAAGGGGACTACAAGGAAGCATTATTTTATTTTAGTGGTTTTTATTATTATTGTATAATAATTTTATTATAATAATAAAATAATATAATAAATAATATAATATAATGTTATATTATATATTATAATTTCAATATATTATAATGTCTATATATATAAGAACATAAGAAGAGCCATGCTGAATCGGACCTCAGCCCATCTAGTCCAGCATTCTGTATCACACAGTGGCCCACCAGTTGTACACGGGGATCTCGAGCAGAAGGGAGGGCAAAACCCTGACCTGCTCCCGACCCCCCCACAACCAGTACCCAGGGAAATCCTGCCTACCTCAACCAACTCCGAGGTGGCACTTGGACGTCCATTTCAGTAACTACCGATACACTTGGTATCCATGAACCTGTCTAATCCTGCCTTGAAGCTGTCCAGGCTGACCGCTGTCACAACCTCCTCTGGAAGTGAGTTCCATAACCCAATGACCCTTTCTCTGGGTGAAGAAATATTTCCCTTTATTAGTCCTAATTTTCCTACCTTGGAGCTTCAGGGAGTGCCCTCTAGTCCTAGTGTTTTGTGACAAAGAAAATAGTTTTTCTTTATTCACCTTTTCTATCCCATGCATGATTTTATACACTTCGATATAGATATACTATAATATAATTATGATATTAATACTAATGTATGAATATTTCTTGATATATTAATATGTTAATATTAATGATGTGTAATACAGTATATGGTAAATATAGTAAGTGAATAAATAAATAAATAATGTAGATTAGCATGTAGTTCCGCCTTTAGGTGCGGCCCTCCATAATATTTTTTGGCTCTCATGTGGCCCCTTGGAAAAAATAGTTGCCCACCCCTGTTTTAGATGGTTGACCTTACAGGGTACACGAGCACCATCTGCCCGGGTTTGAAATTAGAGTTTTCCTTCTCTTAGGATGGTTGCCAAAAGGCTAGAGAGCCCGTCCTGTCCTTTGACACTCTTTGTCAGGCCCTTCGGTTGTGACCTGTCTGGCCTGGGAGGCCCTACCGGTGGCTATTATGCCACCGCCAGCATAGCTCACAACTTCATTAGGGTACGCAAGCCTCTCCCCCACGACAAGGGGGCGCCAATGTTATGTAGGTTTGTTCTTAAATTAAATTTGCATGTAAATCAGAACAGGCACATTTTTAAAGTGTAGCTCCAATGCAACTTTTAAAAAAATTGGATAGCATAGGGAAGGGGTAACACCTCTGTGGTGCTTGTTTCGCTGCCTGTGCCTCGTCACATTTCCGTCCCTGTGACAACAGAATTTTGAAAAATTATTGTTGTTGCGGAGACAAAGACTTTGGGTAAAGCTTCAGGGGAGGAACCTTTTCCCCAGGATAACTCCTCCCTCCCCAGGAGCCGAGTTCCCCTCACTTCTTGTCATCCCACCCGTACTCTTAACCTAAGAGTCCGATGTCAGGTGGACATTTGTATCTTGGGGACTGCCAGTACTCTATCCTTTAGTATACATTATTTTTATTGCAACTTATGGATATGTGAAAGTGAAAAAATGGACACTACAAATCATCATCATCAGGGGGGTTCGGGGTTTGGTGTTGTACTGTATCTAAAGCAGCCTACGTTGCTGCGTGTCTGTCTTTTATCATTTTGCAAACCAATAAAAACTATTTTTTAAAAAAAACAACAAATCATCATCATCAGTTTCTCACTTGTTAATCGCCCTCCATTAAAATGCTCCAGGCGATTTACATGAGACAATTGCACAAAAACATTACACAATACCATATAGACTGCATTAGGCATTAAAAGCTCTGCTAAAAAGCCAGGTCTTGGGTGCCTGAGCAAAGGGTCGCAGGTCACGCATGGCCCTCAAGTGGGGAGGCAAGGAGTTCCACAAGACAGGGGCAGAGGTGGAGAAGGCCCTGCGTCTTGCGCTCTCGAGGCGTGCTTCCCTGGGGCCTGGAACATACAGTGAGTTTAGTTGGAGGAGTCGTGGCAACCACTGGCGGTGGAGAGGGGAGAGGCGGTCTCTGAGATAGGCTGGCCCCTGACCCTAAAGTGCCTTAAAGGTCAGAACCAACAACGTAAACAGGGCCCGGAATTCCCTTGGAAGCCAGAGTTGGAGTTCTGTGGCATCTCAAAGGTGTTTTTGCAAGTAGCCTGGCAGCCGCGTTCTGAATAATGCGGATCCTCCGAGTAGTCGACAGGGGAAGGCCAACATACAAGGCGTTACAATAATCCAGTCTGGATGTAACCGTCGCATGGATGATTGTAGGCTTCCTCTGAAAGGTAAGGTGCCAGCTGTCTCGCCTGTCGGAGATGGAAAAAGGCCTGCTTTTTCCATCTCCGATGGAATGAGCGATCTGGGCCTCCATAGTCAACTGTGAATCCAGGACGACAGCCAAGCTCTGAACAGTGGAAGATGGATGAAGGGGGGCACCATCGAAGTTGGGCAGGGAGGGCGCCACTCCAGGCGGGCGGCCAGGCCACAAAATCTCAAATCAACACTGAAAAAGGCATCAACCTATTCCCAAGAGGCAGATTTGGAAAATAATTTGATCACGAAGGGGGGTGGGATTTTGAAGTGTGTGTAATAACAGTGTTTCCCAACCAGTGTGCCGTGGCACACTAGTGTGCCGTGAGCGATCATCAGGTGTGCCATGGGAAATGGGAACGTCAAATCCCCTTTCTTCCCCCTCCTGCCGAACACTTTTTCTTCTCCACTCGGGCTCCCTTCTTCCCAGCCTCGCTCTGCTCGCTTTGCCTCGCTTTGCTCTGGGGCGAGTCTGTGTAGTAGCGCCTGCATGGGTCACGTCTTCCTCCCTCCCCCTCCCCTCCTGAACACGCTCACGCTGCCCCCTCGGATCAAAATGGCGGCAGAAGCAGCAGTGCAGTGTAGTGTAGACTGAGGTAGACCTTATACGTGGGTCTACCTCGGTCAGTAACTCACAAGATTTAGAATGGATAAAATGCTGCCGCCAGGCTCCTCAGGAAAACTCAATGAGGTGTCACATAACGCCTTCCTTACAGCATTTGCACTGGCTGCCGGTCGAGTACAGAATCCTTTATAAGGCCCTGACCCTGACACTTAAGGCCTTGCGGGGCCAGGGTCCTACATATGTAAAAGACCGTCTGATACCACCTATCCATCCGAGAGCACCACGGCCAGCCTACGAGAACCTTCTCTGTGTCCCGTGTCTGAGAGAGGCTCATCTGGAGTCCACGAGACAGAGATCTTTCTCCATTGCGGCCCCTGTCCTGGGGAACTCTCTGCCGCCAGACCAAAGAGCCATTCTCGACCTGCCTTCATTTCTGGCGGCACTTAAGACATGGCTATTTAGAAGAGCATATGCATGAGTGACAATCGGCAACCTGGAATCTGCCTATTTTAATATTTTAATATTTTAGTACTGTAAATGTCAAGCTGTGTAAGTCGCCCGGAGCACATCTGTGGAGGGCGACTCATAAATAATAAAATTAGTTAGTTAGTTAGTTAGAAGAAAAAGTAAGTGTTCGGCAGGAGGGGGACGAACGGGCGTGAAGGGGAAGGGGGAGGAAGAGGTCTCTGTCGAAAGCTGGCATGGGCAAATGATGAACATCTATGTTGTGTTCATCGAAACAGGCCCAGGTTTCACACTGAGGGTATAAATACATTTAAAAACATATTAACTATATGTATTACTGTGTTAGAGTGTCATTTTGGTTGCTGGTGTGCCCCAGGAGTTTGTAAAGGTAAAAAATGTGCCGCAGCTCAAAAAAGGTTGAAAAACACTGTGTAATAACTATTATGTTTTCCTCTTTTATCCAGTTTAAAAGCAGTTTTAAGACACACTCCTGTGACTGCCCAAGGCAACAGAATGACTACTGCCCCTCACATTCCTGGAATAAAGCTACATCACGTAGATTCCTTCCAGGAGCATTCGAGGGCGAGAATTGAAGACCTTTGATGCCAGTGACTGTGGCAAAGATGCATGTGTCCTGAAAGGAAGGAAGCCAGCCAGGCTGCTTCGCCATGGTAAGACCCTCCATGAAGTCATTTGGAAACTCAAGACAGTTAGAATAGTTCAACTACAAATTAAGAATTGTACCTCCACGAATGTCTGTGATTAAATAAATATCAAAGTTGATGTTATGCACCCCTCCCTTAAGGACGTAAGTTAGGTGTGTAGTGTATGTGGAAGTATATCTGCGTATGTGCCCTCAAGTGGCCTGTGGACTTATGGTAAAATCATTAATTTCATAAGGTTTTCTTAGGCAAGGGATGCTGAGAGTTGGTTTTCCTAGTTCCTAGCTATGCCACCACTGGCTTGGCCCTGCCATCCTCAAGGCTGGAGCAACTGCTGCTAGAGCTGAAGCCAGAGGGGGGCGGAGCCAGGCTGCGCCAAGCCCCGCCCCCTTCCCGTGCTCCACCCTGCTTCTCTCTCGTCCGGAAGCAAACGTGGACGGTGCACAGCGCGGGAGGCTTTGTGCGGAAGGTAGATCTTTCTGACTTGGTTTTATGATAAGTAGCTCTCATGCTGAAAAAGTGTGGGCAGCCCTGATATAGACAGACTGTTGAATCAACCACCACCAATAATTCAGAATTGGAAATGATCTTACTAGAAACTATAAAGAAATGTTTCCTGCCCGTTTTCACTTCTCCCTGGTTTTCCACATCATTTTACTGGCTCATAATCTACTATTTTCTTAAATCCATGATAACAATGGGAAATTTTGCTGTTGAATTTACTTTTTTAAGAGTGATGATTTGTTGGGTCTCGGTCTTCAGAGAAGAGGCCGTTTCTTTTTCCTTTCTAAGGTCTTCTTCCATCGTTTGCCGCCATTCTTTTTCTATTTTCAGATCCGTTTCCAGCTGACACCTAGGCAGGCAGAATACAAATAAAAAGTCACAGAAGCCAGAATCAGACTTTTAAAATATCACAGTCATATTTTAGTTATACTGTGAAAACTGCCTAAGTATCCCTTTTGAAAAACTTTGGCAAAAGGTATATTCCACAGTCATTGTTAATTATTTTTAAGAGGCTTTTGAAAAACTACATCACCGTATATGCTCAACCCTACTTCGAAAAAGTTCATCCAGAAGGTAACATTTCAATTTGACTCAAACAACACCAAGGCGGATGATGCACTGACCCCGTCCAAGAAAGTTTCGGCTACCCCCGAATCCCTTCTCTGCAGACACAGTTTTCTGGGAGTTTTGTGGAGAATCAGACACTACACTGCATCCCTTCCGTTCTGTTCTTCGTTTATTTTTTTAAGGGGGCTTATATCACATGGGTGGTGGTTGGGGATTATATTATACTAGCTGTACCCGGCACGCGTTGCTGTGCCCTTTTTAGGAGATGCGAAAGCCCAATGATCCACGGTGTGCCCTCCTCTAAACTGCATTTGGATGGAGTGTGGGACATGGGGGGCATGGTGTGCCAAGTTGGGTCTTTATTGGTCTTGGTTCTGGGCCACAGTGGTCTGTGGGGAATGACGGATTTTGAAGTGCTACAAATCCCGTTTTCCATGGTGGTACTTCAAGTCCCATCATGCAAGGTCGGGGCTCTGTGTGCCAAGGTAGGTTACTGTAAATTCAGGCCATACACAATGTCCCATGAGCTGAGGCCTAGTTAGGAACAGCAAGTTAATGAAGCCTTACTGTCAATTCAGGCCATACACAATGTCCAATGAGCTGAGGCCTAGTCGGGAGAATCAAGTTAATGAAGCCTTACTGTCAATTCAGAGCGTAAACAGCTTCCCAGTAAGTGAGGGCTAGTTAGGGAAATCAAGTTAATGAAGCCTTACTGTCAATTTTGGGCGTGGTCTGTGATTTTTTGGGGTGTAAATTTTCGGTTGGAAGTGATTTGGGTGTTTGTGTTGGGAATTGGCTCAGGCCTTTTCCTCATTCTGTTTTGGCAGTTTATTATGGATCGGAATTTTCATGTTGGCTGGCCAGTGCAGCAGTTATGCAAATCCGCCCTTATTGGCAGCCAATCATGTTGTTCAGAATGTAGAGGCTGGGTGAGTCTTTGGCTGCCCCGGAGGATGCTGGTAAATGTAGTTTTATTTTTATTCGTTGTTTTGGGGGCCTTTTAGGTTTTGGGGGGGAAACGTACCTTGCTTGAGGCTTATTTCTGTTGGCAAGTATTGTGTTTCTGCGTTGTATGGTTTCTTTGTTTGAGGTATAATCACATTACGTGAACCCATTTATATAATAGATCACAGGGCTGTCCAACTGGCGGCCCAGGGGCCGTATACGGCTCCCCCAGCCCCTTCCCTCCGGCCCCCTAAGCTTTTTGACTCAGTCGGTCGTCGCCTCTGTCGTCGTCCGGGTACTCCTGGATCCTGCGCGTTTGGAAAAGGTAGGCCGAAGCAGGGGGCTCCTCATTCCCTCCCCCCATCTCCCCATATGTATTAAATATAAAATTAAATATATTTAAAGATGAAATAATGGGAGATGGGATACATTAAAAAAGGGGGAGGGAGGATGGAATTAAATATATTTAATACTAAATTAAAATAAGGGGAGGGGAGGATGGAATTAAATATATTTATCATTAAATTAAAATATGGTTATGGGAGTATATAATTAAATATATTTAATATTAAATTAAAATAAGGGGGAGGGTAGGATGTAATTAAATATATTTAATACTAAATTAAAATAAGGGGGAGAGGGAGGATGGAATTAAATATATTTAATATTAAATTAAAATAAGGGGAGGAGGATGGAATTAAATATATTTAATATTAAATTAAAATAAGGGAGAGGGAGGATGGAATTAAATATATTTATTATTAAATTAAAATAAGGGGAGAGGAGGATGGAATTAAATATATTTATTATTAAATTAAAATAAGGGGGAGGGGAGGATGGAATTAAATATATTTAATATTAAATTAAGATAAGGGGGGAGGGGAGGATGGAATTAAATATATTTAATACTAAATTAAGATAAGGGGAGAGGATGGAATTAAATATATTTAATACTAAATTAAGATAAGGGGAGAGGGGAGGATGGAATTAAATATATTTAATACTAAATTAAGATAAGGGGAGGGGAGGATGGAATTAAATATATTTAATATTAAATTAAAATGGGAGGGGGAGGATGGAATTAAATATATTTATTATTAAATTAAAATAAGGGGAGGGGAGGATGGAATTAAATATATTTATTATTAAATTAAAATAAGGGGAGAGGGGAGGATGGAATTAAATATATTTATTATTAAATTAAAATAAGGGGAGAGGGGAGGATGGAATTAAATATATTTATTATTAAATTAAAATAAGGGGAGAGGGGAGGATGGAATTAAATATATTTAATATTAAATTAAAATAAGGGGAGAGGGGAGGATGGAATTAAATATATTTAATACTAAATTAAAATAAGGGGAGTGGGGAGGATGGAATTATATATATTTAATATTAAATTAAAATAAGGGGGAGGGAGGATGGAATTAAATATATTTAATATTAAATTAAAATAAGGGGAGAGGGGAGGATGGAATTAAATATATTTATTATTAAATTAAAATAAGGGGAGAGGGGAGGATGGAATTAAATATATTTAATATTAAATTAAAATAAGGGGGAGGGGAGGTTGGAATTAAATATATTTAATATTAAATTAAAATAAGGGGAGAGGGGAGGATGGAATTAAATATATTTAATATTAAATAAAAATAAGGGGAGAGGGGAGGATGGAATTAAATATATTTAATATTAAATTAAAATAAGGGAGAGGGAGGATGGAATTAAATATATTTAATATTAAATTAAAATAAGGGGAGAGGGAGGTTGGAATTAAATATATTTAATATTAAATTAAAATAAGGGGAGAGGGAGGTTGGAATTAAATATATTTAATATTAAATTAAAATAAGGGGAGAGGGGAGGATGGAATTAAATATATTTAATATTAAATTAAAATAAGGGGAGAGGGGAAGGATGTGTAAGCGCATTTACATTGAAGAAGATTAATGAATGTCCGAATCTCTCCCTATGAACCATCTAGATGTTTAAGACTGTCCAGGGAGGCCCTACTCTCGGTCCCGCCTTTTTTGCAGACCTAGAGACAGGGCCTTCCCAATGGTGGCCACTCGGCTATGGAACGCCCTCCCTAGGGACATTAGATCGGCCTCCTCCCTCCTTTATAAGTACATGTGGCTCACCCTGTCGTTTCTGTTTTAGATTCACCTATATTGTTATGTTTTCAAAGATGTATTTATTTTATTGTGTTTATCGCTTTTATTGTGTTTATTGTTTTCTGATGTTTGTGATACTTTTTGTGATTTGTTGTTTGGGCACGGCCCCATATAAGCCGCTCCGAGTCCCCTTTGGGGAGAAGGATGTGGGTTATAAATAAAGTTTTTATTATTATTATTATTATTATTATTATTATTATTAACATTTCGAAAGGAAGTTAAGACATGGCTGTTCGAGCAGGCAGATGCAGTATACCTGTTTAACTGTGATCATGGAATGATATGACGATGCGATGAAAAATGATTTTAATGATGAGCCCCTAGGAATAGTATTTTTGGTTTTAATTGCTACTTGTTTACTGTTTTTATCTGGTTATTACATAATTGTTTTCAATTGTATTTTGTATTGTGGGCACTGACTGCCATGTGTAAACCACCTCGAGTCGCCTTCAGGCTGAGAGGGGTGGTATAGAAATATAGTAAATAAATAAATACATAAGGGTTTTATCTTAGTTTTATGTAAATATTTAAAAATATTTAACCTACTGATGACTTAATTAATGTAATTTTATTGGTATCTATTTTTATTTTGAGTAGTTGCTGCATTTCCCACCCTCAGCTTATACTCAAGTCAATACATTTTCCCAGTTTTTTGTGGTAAAATTAGTTGCCCGGCTTATACTTCAGTATATACGGTACATATTCCATATAAATCCTCCCCTTTTCCTACTTTTGCTTAAATAAAAGTAATGTAAGCTCTGAAGATCTGCAAAGAGGCAATAATACCCAATAGTTTCCAGTACAGCGTTATGGTGGATGGCTTTTCATGTAACTGTATGGCTTACCACTGCTTTCATGAACTGCGCCAATGTTTTCTAAACTAGAGGTTTCTTCCTCCCCACTAACGTTGATGCCTTTGAAATTCTGTCAAATTATATATGTTTCTGCCTGCCCTTTCTATCTCTGTTTTCACCTTTGTCCCTTTAATATCTATATAAATCCTGTTGTAAGTCAGGCCTCGGCGTCGCCTGATATCAGAGCTGTAGTAGACGCCGAGTTATCACCAGCTGAGACCAGCATGGAGTTGGGAGGGGCTGATGAGACTGCAGAAACTGGAGTGAGTAGAAAACAGAATGCAAGCAATTCCAACTATGATGAGTTTGAGCAGAGGAAAAGAATTCAGCTGCTCCTACAGATTCAGAGTCATTTGAGGGTTTCCCTGGGGATGTGGAACTGGAGTCAGAAGAAAGTGATACCAAGCTAGATTGGACTTTGGTAAACGAAGTTCAGGATATGTGTAATGCTGACTCCAGTAGTGAGACATTTATGGGGTTTGACAGTGACAAAGATTAGCCCTCTGGAACTTCTGGGAATAGCTGGGAATCACTAAGTTTTGAGACACGCTGGGAGACTTGGAGAAACGCTGACAGGGTGTCAGCTGCTGAGAGGCATGCAGCTGCTTCACCTAATTTAGAAGGGCGTGACTCAGACGAGTCTGATCTTTAGGCTTATAAATTGTGGGTTTGGGAAATGGATCCTTGCGGCAGGCAAGGAGTTGAGTCTGGTGTCCTGTTACCTTGGCATCCTGTTTATCTTGGCTTCCTTTTACCTTGGCATCCTGATATCTGGTATCGTGTTCCAGACTACTCGTAAGTTAAGGTTTTTTACTCTGCCACCTTTTGGGGCTGGAATGCTGCTGCTCTGGCTGCTGTTTGGGAAAGGTGGGGGGATTTGGGTTTCAATGCTCTGCTTTTTATCCAGCTACAGCCGTGTGTTCCTAGTGGCGGGGTTTGACTCCGCTGGATCTTCTGTGAGTTTCAAGCTGCAAGACTGGTATCGTATTACAATGGAGGGAGGTTGATGATGTGATTTATGGGGATTACGATGTGTGTTATCACTGTACATTTAGCTCCTGATTGGACCTTGGACTGTCTCCTCGTTTTCCTCCATCATTTATCCTGCCCAGGGGCGGTCTAAGGTAATTTTATATGGTAAGCGAACATTTTGGCGCCCCCCCAAACATTATTTTGGCAACCCCCATGTAAAACGAATATACAATTATAATATCACATTACCATTAGTAGTATTATATTATATCAATGTATATACAATATATTATAGTACATACTCGTACTATATTATATCATAATTATATTATACTACATTACAATATAATTATATTATAATATATTGACATTATAATATAATATAACAGTCTATATTACTATTATTATTATTAAAAAATTATTTATTTAAATAAAATTATCCTCTACTAAATATTTTCATTACTCCTATAAAACTCAAATAACCCAAAATAAAGTAAAATAAAATATTATATATTACTATTTGCCTGCGCAGTTGCGCCTTTCTCTCCTTGATGCTCCCGGCAGGCGCACGCGCGTGGGGAGGTAGGCGGGTATGGTAGGGTTCACACATGATTGGGCCTGGCGAGGGAGTTCGCCTCAGCCCACGGCAGCTACTTCCGGTGGCGGCTGTCAGGAGGCAATACGTCGCCAATAACCCTTTGGCTCCACTCCCCTCTCTCTTTATCTCCGCCCCCTGCCTGCCCAATTGGGTCACGGTATTCGGCGGCAGGGCCGAGACAAAGGGAGAGGGGAAGCACTCCCTGCCTGCCCGATAGGGAGTGCTTTGCTTACAGGCTTCTGCGCACAGGAGCTACTGGGCATGCATGGAGGTTTTCGCGCATGCGCAGTTGCTCCTGCGCTCAACTTCGGCTCCGGAGCAACTGCGCCTGCGCTAAAACCTCCGCGCATGCCCAGAAGCGGCGTCGGACCGCACAAGGCCGGGGCCCAAAAACAGGCAGCCGCGGCTCTGCCTGAGGAACATCAGCAGGGCCAGGACGCTGTCTGGCGCCGGCGCCCAGCGGGCGGGGGAATTCGCCCCTTCCCAGATGGCACCCCATGCGGCCGCTTCCTTGGCCTACCTGTAGGACTGTCCCTGCTCCTGCCCTTGACTTTGGACCGGTTACAGACTTCGCTTTTTGGATCATCCCACAGAGGCCATCGCAGAGGATGTCCTTGAGTTTGTTTTGGCTTCTCCTGCAGTGGTTTTTTTTGGGTTTCTCCTGGGTTTTTGTCAGTTTGGCTAGATTTTTGTTAGTCCCCTTTCCATTTCTTGTAACTAAACCTTTCGTTACCCCCTTTTTACACCTGGGCTTGGCTCTCATTGGCGTCCGAGGTACAACAAATCCTTTGATGAAAAGTGCCCCTATGGTATCATTTCATCCAGTGCTGGTTCAAGAAATAAAGAACATGTTTTGATATTTCGATTAAGATATTCAAAAGTAAAACCAAACCATGTAAACACATTACACTTCTCCCAACGTGTAAACTACTTACACTTGCTTCTCCTTTTGAGTAATCTCTTTCTGAAGACTTTCAGATTTACTCATATAATCTTGCTTAAATGTCTTGTCCTCACTCTCTGCCTCCGTTTGAGACTTCTCTGTTTGCTGCAATCTGGTGTAATTCAAATCAACTTTGGGTAAAACTGAAGCTAGAATTTGGGTGTAAAGGGTGAAGAAGACAAATAAAAGGAAAAATGGGGAAATAGAAATATTTCTAAATGAAAACAAAGTTTGGGGTAAACTCACAAACTCAAATGAGAGACCCAGACAATGCCTAGAAATCCAGATTATTTTTCTCACGATAACAACAAACACATCCGTATATTTCTCCATTTTTTTTTTATTTGAAGCTTGTGAGTAACAAGTGCCATCAATGCAGAGCCGGACAGATTTTGTGATTCATGATACAGAGCTTTGACTGTGCGTTCCTGTGTTATTAAGAACTTCTTTACAAAACGCAGGGCTGACCTCTGCAACTAGTTGTGCCTTAACTACACATATTTATTCACCCTCACCACAAAATAGAGAAAGCAGTGGCCTAAAATTCAGAACACAACGTGGAATACTGCAATCTAATGTCACCATGTGTCTAACATAGCGCACTTGGGAAAAAGGAAAACATCTCTATTATTTGCATTCTTCTTCCAATAAGGTAGGTTTGGGGTCCAAATGGGGATGATGTACCCTAATATGTGCTTTGAGCCTCTCAGAAGGTCCCTATACGACAGAGGGTGACTGAATGGTTTACAGCACGGCTGTCCAACAGGCGGCCCGCGGGCCCTCCTCTCCTCCGTAAAAAAAAAAAATCAAAAAAAATCCCGAAATTTTTTTTTTAAAAAATGTCTTGTGACCCTCCTCTCCTCCGTAAAAAAATCCAAAAAAAAAAATATATAAAAAAATAAAAAAAAAAATCAAAAAATCAAAAAAAAAAAGCGTCACGGCAGCCGCTGAAGACAACAAAATCGCCCGGCTTCCGCGGCTGCCGTGATGCCTTGGAAGGGGGTCCCCGCGCGACTCCCTCTCCCCAAAGCGTCACGGCAGCTGCTGAAGACAAAATCGCCGGCTCCGCGGCTGCCGTGATGCCTTGGAAGGGGGCTCCCGCGGCGACTCCCTCTCTCCCAAAGCGTCACGGCAGCCGCTGAAGACAGCAAAATCGCCGGCTTCCGCGGCTGCCGTGCTGTCTTGGAAGGGGGGTGGTCCCCCGCGGCGACTCCCTCTCTCCCAAAGCGTCACGGCAGCCGCTGAATACAGCAAAATCGCCGGCTTCCGCGGCTGCCGTGATGCCTTGGAAGGGAGAGGGGGCGGAGCCGCGGAAGGCTCCCCGTGGCGTCTCCCTCTCTCCCAAAGAGTCAGAACAGCTGTTCTGATGCTTTGGGAGAGGGAGCAGGGCTGGGGGCGTGGCAGGGGCCATGACCTGGTGGCCCCCCAGGTGATCACTCACCAGAAGTCCGGCCCCTGAGCCAGCAGAATTTGGACTGCCCTGGTTTACAGCAGACCTGGGCAAACTTGGGCCTACCAGGGGTTTTGGACTCCAACTCCCAGCATTCCTAGCAGCCTCAGGCCCTTTCCTTTCCCCCCTCAGCCTCAGCTTAAGCGGCTGAGGGGAAAAAGGAAAGGGCCTGAGGCTGCTAGGAATGCTGGGAGTTGGAGTCCAAAACCCTGGTAGGCCCAAGCTTGCCCATGCCTGGTTTACAGTGTTCCCTTCACTTATCACTAGGGTTAGGTTCCAGGACCTCCGCCATAAGTGAAAAACCGTGATGTAGGGATGCTCTATTTATTTTAATATTTATACATTATTTTAGTAGTTATACACTATTTTAAGACTTTATAAACTTTTTAAAAAGTGAAGGAAAGAAAGGAATGTCCCTTCAAGGCTGGAGGGAGGGAGGGAGGACGGAAGAGGGAAAGGGCCTTGGAAAGCGGTGGCGGCAAAACCCCCCAAAACAGCGAAAATACCATGATACTTTAAATTAATATTTTATTTTAATATTTTATTTTAATATTTTAATTTAAAATTTAATTTAAATTTAATATTTTTTTAAATTCCGCGAAACAGCGAGTCCGCAATAAGCGAACCGCGACGTAGCGAGGGAACACTGTAATCACAGTCATTCAATAGTAGGCGAATATGTGATCCACAGAAAGATTATCTCAATCCCCTCTTTCCTTTCTACTGTTTTATACTTATATGCTAGGCCTGTGCAATCATGCTTCTAAATGTTTCTAAAGTACTTACAAAACTAAAAATCTGGGGGTGAAAACTAGATGGCACTGGTGCTTTGCTTCTCCAGTGTTGCTAAAGTTCTGGTGGTGAAAACTAGGTGGCGCTGGTGCTTTGCTTCTCCAGTGTTCCTAAAGTTCTGGTGGTGAACACTAGGTGGCGGTGGTGCTTTGCTTCTACAGTGTTGCTAAAGTTCTGGTGGTGAACACTAGGTGGCGCTGGTGCTTTGCTTCTACAGTGTTGCTAAAGTTCTGGTGGTGAACACTAGGTGGCACTAGTGCTTTGCTTCTACAGTGTTGCTAAAGTTCTGGTGGTGAACACTAGGTGGCGCTGGTGCTTTGCTTCTACAGTGTTGCTAAAGTTCTGGTGGTGAACACTAGGTGGCACTAGTGCTTTGCTTCTACAGTGTTGCTAAAGTTCTGGTGGTGAACACTAGGTGGCGCTGGTGCTTTGCTTCTCCAGTGTTGCTAAAGTTCTGGTGGGGAACATGTCCCCACCAGAACTTTAGCAACACTATAGAAACAAAGTACCAGCGCCAACTAGTGGTCACCCTCCGAATTTTAGTTTTGTAAATACTTTAGAAACATTTAGAAGCATGATTGCACAGGTGTATTAATATATACCATTTATGTTATATGCTGCACTTGGGAGTGCCTTGTAATCCACCCTGAGTCCCTTTTGGGAGATGGTGGCGGGATATAAATTATTATTATTATTATTATTGGAATGTTTTCTTGCTTCATAAAATCTTTTCTGTATCTCATAATGGCCAGCAATTTACTTAGATTTAAAAACTTCTTCAGCTGAATTAAAAGTGATTTGCAAATTTTAGTAATAGTCAGGAAAAGCCAGATAAATACACAGTTTAGGAAGTACTACCTGTTGTGCATTTTCCATTTATTACCAAAGAATTGGTGCAAACTAAATATTAGGCCTGTTAAATCATGCTTCTAAATGTTTCTAAAGTACTCACAAAACTAAAATTCTGAGGGTGAACACTAGGTGGCTCTGGTACTTTGTTTCTATAGTGTTGCTAAACTTCTGTTGGTGACATGTTCACCACCAGAACTTTAGCAACACTGTAGAAGCCAAGCACCAGCGCCATCTAGTGTTCACCACCAGAACTGCAGCGACACTGTAGAAGCAAAGCACCAGCGCCATCTAGTGTTCACCACCAGAACTGCAGCGACACTGCAGAAGCAAAGCACCAACGCCATCTAGTGTTCACCACCAGAACTTTAGCAACACTGTAGAAGCCAAGCACCAGCGCCACCTAGTGTTCACCACCAGAACTTTAGCAACACTGTAGAAGCCAAGCACCAGCGCCATCTAGTGTTCACCACCAGAACTTTAGCAACACTGTAGAAGCAAAGCACCAGCGCCACCTAGTGTTCACCACCAGAACTTTAGCAACACTGTAGAAGCAAATCACCAGCGCCATCTAGTGTTCACCACCAGAACTTTAGCAACACTGTAGAAGCCAAGCACCAGCGCCATCTAATGTTCACCACCAGAACTGCAGCGACACTGTAGAAGCAAAGCACCAGTGCCATCTAGTGTTCACCACCAGAACTGCAGTGACACTGCAGAAGCAAAGCACCAGCGCCATCTAGTGTTCACCACCAGAACTTTAGCAACACTGTAGAAGCAAAGCACCAACGCCACCTAGTGTTCACCACCAGAACTTTAGCAACACTGTAGAAGCAAAGCACCAGTGCCATCTAGTGTACACCACCAGAACTGCAGCAACACTGTAGAAGCAAAGCACCAGCCCCACCTAGTGTTCACCACCAGAACTTTAGCAACACTGTAGAAGCAAAGCACCAGTGCCATCTAGTGTTCACCACCAGAACTGCAGCAACACTGTAGAAGCAAAGCACCAGCGCCACCTAGTGTTCACCACCAGAACTTTAGCAACACTGTAGTAGCAAAGCACCAGAGCCATCTAGTGTTCACCACCAGAACTGCAGCAACACTGTAGAAAGCACCAGCGCCACCTAGTGTTCACCACCAGAACTTTAGCAACACTGCAAAGCACCAGTGCCATCTAGTGTTCACCACCAGAACTGCAGCAACACTGTAGAAGCAAAGCACCAGCGCCATCTAGTGTTCACCACCAGAACTTTAGCAACACTGTAGAAGCAAAGCACCAGTGCCATCTAGTGTTCACCACCAGAACTGCAGCAACACTGTAGAAGCAAAGCACCAGCGCCACCTAGTGTTCACCACCAGAACTTTAGCAACACTGTAGAAGCAAAGCACCAGCGCCATCTAGTGTTCACCACCAGAACTGCAGCAACACTGTAGAAGCAAAGCACCAGCGCCACCTAGTGTTCACCACCAGAACTTTAGCAACACTGTAGAAGCAAAGCACCAGTGCCATCTAGTGTTCACCACCAGAACTGCAGCAACACTGTAGAAGCAAAGCACCAGCGCCACCTAGTGTTCACCACCAGAACTTTAGCAACACTGTAGAAGCAAAGCACCAGTGCCATCTAGTGTTCACCACCAGAACTGCAGCAACACTGTAGAAGCAAAGCACCAGCGCCACCTAGTGTTCACCACCAGAACTTTAGCAACACTGTAGTAGCAAAGCACCAGTGCCATCTAGTGTACACCACCAGAACTGCAGCAACACTGTAGAAGCAAAGCACCAGCGCCACCTAGTGTTCACCACCAGAACTTTAGCAACACTGTAGAAGCAAAGCACCAGCGCAATCTAGTGTTCACCACCAGAACTGCAGCGACACTGTAGAAGCAAAGCACCAGCGCCATCTAGTGTTCACCACCAGAACTGCAGTGACACTGTAGAAGCAAAGCACCAGCGCCATCTAGTGTTCACCACCAGAACTGCAGTGACACTGCAGAAGCAAAGCACCAGCGCCATCTAGTGTTCACCACCAGAACTTTAGTTTTGTAAGTACTTTAGAAACATTTAGAAGCATGATAGCACAGGCTTAGAGTAAATATACTACAGGTAGCCATTGAATGGGACATGCCTGAGGCCTTTAAAAAAGGCGAACTACGGTGTAACTCAAAGTACAGTTACTCTGTCTTTCTAATAAACAGTAACCTGGACCATTTTACCTATACATTCCACTGAGCATAATAAAAATTGTGCCAGCTGAATTTAAAATAAGTATCTATTTTTTTAAAGCAGTAGCATCACTTTTAAAAGTTGCTTCTGATTCATGATATTTTAATATTTGTGAAATACAGCAGTTTATCTGCAAAACAGGTTTACATCAAATACACTGATTAATCAGAATGCAAAAACGATTTAGCTACATTTACACTCTGGTCCACAAAGCAATGAAACCAGAGTACATGGACAAAAAGAAGCTGAAATCCAAGCATTGTGGCTTAAAAATAATAATAATTCTGGATTGTTTTAAACTCCATCCAAGTTGTCAAAACGAGATATCTTTCACAAGCTTGTACTGTGGCTGCCCCTCATTGCTGGCACATTTCACCAAGGACATTGCAATGGTCCTCGTTTGGGTTAACAACTCTTGGTCACTTGAGATGGGCAATGGACAAAAACCAAAGACAAAGAAAGGTAATAAAACATCCAAGAATGTAGAAATTGGGAGAAAGGAGACAAAGAAAAAGAAGAAAAAAAGGATGTCAATAAAAGAAGATACATGCCACTCACGCTTTAATACAGAGTTATGTTTTGGTTGTTTTTGTTAAGTAGATTGGAACAGAATGAAAAACAATGGCAAGACACGTCAACAGCCACACGATGAGGCCATGGGGGTTAGTCCGGAAAACAATTCAGAACATGAGCACTCTATATATTAAAATAGAATTTCTGTGGATTTTACACAATTAGTGCATTGACAACAATGAATTGATGCTATACGTTATCTTTAAGTTGATACAGCCATATCTCCCAAAAGTGACTCTGGGTTCTTGGCATTCATTGGCATTCAATTTCAGGACCTCCCTTGGATACCAAAACTTTATAAACAATGTCATAATAAAATGGTATCCTTTATACAAAATGACAAAGACAAAATTTGCGTTTCAAATACATTTTTTGGAGCGGAGAGATATTTTCAAGCCATGGATGGTAGAACCTATGGGCTGAAAAATCTGAGTGTACTTTAAAAGCAAGAGAAATTTTGCACACGTCATGGACAATATTTGATCTTGAAATACTATCCCAACCACTGTGGGGACATGAGAAGTCTCCCAAAGGACGGTAAAACATCCTGAGCAATGTCCCTGCAGACAACCAATTCTCTCACTTAAAAAGAACGGGGTAGTTGCTGAAAGCTATGAACAGAAATAAGGTACTACGAGTCCACACGTAGTGCTGTATAGATCCAAAATTTATATATGATCACCATCTGGTTAAGGCTGTAGTAAAGTACATCAAGTCATACAAAACACTATAAATCCAATTCTTTATGGAGAACACGTGATAAGCCATAGTCCTTGTAAAAGAAAAATAGATATAAACAAAGGATAGTCCTATTCGACGCGAATATAATCCAAATGAAATGGTCTAATGTCCAATCGATGCCTGCATTCCAGTCAGAAAGTTCAAAGAATTCTTCACCTGCAAAACGGAGAAATGCGTGTATGGACTACAACAGTGCTGTCCAACTTCTACGGGGTCCAGGGCCGGATAAAAGGTCACTGATGACCTAGGGGGCCGCTCGGCCCCGCCCCCAGGCCCCGCCCCCAACCCCACGCCCCGCCCCTCCTAAAATGGCCGAAAAAGGGCAGAAGGCGGCGCCAAGAGCAGCGCGTCACAGGCCTGGCGTGACGCGCTGCCCCTTGGCACCGCCTACTCCTCCTTTTTGGCGCCCCCCTACCTTCCTAGGGCGGAGGGGGGGCACCGAAAGGAGGAGTAGGCGGCGCCAAGGGGCAGCGGCACGCCAGGCCTCTGACGCGCGTCACGCCAGGCCTCTGGGAGGGGCGGGGCGCGCTGGCGGCGCTGAGCAGAGCGTCACAGGCCTGGCGTGCGGCGCTGCTCTTGGCGCCTCCCTCCTTTCGCCCCTCCGCCCTAGGAAGGGGGGGGCGCCAAAGGAGGAGTAGGCGGTGCCAGGAGCAGCGCGTCACGGCAGGCCGTGACGCGCTGCTGTTGGCGCGCCTTCTCCTTTCGGCGCTCCCCCGCCCTAGGAGGGGGGGCGCCGAAAGGAGGAGTAGGCGGTGCCAAGGCAGAGCGTCACAGGCCTGGCCTGTGACGCTGCTCTTGGCGCCGCCTACTCTTCCTTCGCGCCCCTCCGCCCTAGGAAGGGAGGCGCTGAAAGGAGGAGTAGGCGGTGCCAAGGAGCAGCGCGTCACGCCAGGCCTGTGACGCGCTGCTGTTGGCGCCGCCTTCTGCCCTTTTCGGCAGCTCCCGCCCCTAGGTAGGGGGGCGCCGAAAAGGAGGAGGAGCTAGCTCTCTTCCTCCCTCCCCCTCCCCCCCGGCCCCCAGCCGCCATTTTTTTAAAAAAATTCGATTTTTTTTCAAATTTAAAGATGGCGGCTGAGGGCATAGGTGGGGCCGTGTCCAACAGGCTACGGGGCTGGATCCGGCCCCGGGGCCGCCAGTTGGACAGCCCTGGACTACAATGCCCATGTGGCTTGATTTATGTGGGCGAAACAAAGCGGATGATGGGCACTAGAGTCTGCGAACATCGTTCTAAAATACGTAATGCATCTGAAGACTCTCCGCTTTATGCTCATTTTAAATTCAAAAATCACGTTTCTTTGGAATCGAACAGGTTAAAATCCCGCCACATGGAGACGCTGATCATTATCTCCGCAGGAATGAAACCTGGTGGATAATCAACCTCAAATCCGAGGCCCCGCTCGGATTAAACTAAAAGCTCCACATCACTGATTTATTAAGATAATCCTGGCTGCACCTGATACCTTCCTGTTTGCTTTAAATTTCTGTGTAATCATTGTGTCAATTGCTTATGCCCCGGTACTGACTGCGGAGTGAGGATTGTCTCTACTCTATGGGTACGCGCCTATCTTTCTTTATGATTTATGTTTTACCATTATTAGATTACTCTTTATGTACCATGGTTATGATTAGTTGCTTACTGAGTATACACAGCATTGTAGCTTTGCATATATATGCTTTCAATGTATTGTATCATGTTGTTTTAGGCATACACGCCATGACCTGCTGTCTTTGTATGATGGAATACCGGAACATTGGCCTTGATAAAGATTTAATTTAAATCGAAACGAGTGACGGATCCTGTACCAAAGTTTCCTCGTTGGCATTCACTAACTGCGGGATCATTCCACTTGGATTATAAATACACTCATTGGGAGTGTTTGATTCTAACTACGGAGGGAAGTTCTCCGATCTTCGTTTGGATTACAAGTACACTCTTTAGTAGTGTTTGACTTTAATTTTGGCGAGAAATTCTCCCAGACATCTTTATACTAACACGGATCTCTGACTGGAATGCAGGCATCGATTGGACATCAGACCATTTCATTTGGATTATATTAGCGTCGAATAGGACTATCCTTTGTTTATATCTATTTTTGTGTTGCATTACAAGGACTGTGGCTTATCACGTATTCTCAATAAAGAATTGGATTTATAGTTTTTTGTATGACTTGATGTACTATACCAGGGCTGTCCAACTTCTACCGGACCTGTGGCCGGAATTCCGGTCACTGATCACCTGGGGGGCCAAGCCCCCGGCTCCGCCCCCTCCTGCCCCCTTCCCCTCCTCCGCCCACAAATATAATATTAATAAAGAGGGATGGATGGATGCATGGAACATATAATATGGCCAAAACATACCATTAAATATATTAATAATAACAAAGGGAGCCCCCTGCTTCAGCCTACCTTCCCAAATGCGCAGGATCCAGGAGTAGCCGGAGCACGAAAGAGGTGACGAGTGACCGAGCCAGGAGCCGAAGAAGGATGGAGAGATCGCGTCCAAATCGCGTCTGTGTGGGCCGCAGGGCTTCAGTAGCCGAGATTTCAGCAACAGGAGGAGTCTCGCGAGATTATGCCAGCCACGCGGGATTTCGATATCAACGCAGGCGTGATCTCGCGTTGAGATCGAAATCCCGCGTGGCTGGCATAGTCTCACGAGACTTCCTCCGGAACCCGGAAGTGGGTAATTTTTTTAAAAAATTAAAATTTAATTTATTTTTCTATTTTTATTTTTTATTAAAAAGATGGGGGGGGCCATAGGAAAGGGACTGGGGGGCGTGTACGGCCCCCGGGCCACCAGTTGGACAGCCCCGTACTATACTATAGCCTTAACCAGATGGTGATCATATATAAATTTTGGATCTATACAGCACTACGTGTGGACTCGTAGTACATTATTTCTGTTCATAACCAATTCTCTCACACCAGAAGCGACTTGCGATTTCCCAAGTCTCTTCTGACATGATTAAAAAAAAAATCACGGCCATGTTTTAAAGACTTTAGTTTCAAAAGTAGTTTGCTACACAAGGAGGGAGAAAATCCTTTTTAAAGACACATTTTGTGGCAGCCCTCTTTGCCCATACTTCCTAAAGCCACAGACTGTCATATTCAACTGAATACCTAACCCTCTGCATGCCGTCATTTCCAGGAGAAGGAAAGTACGACAAAGGAGTAGGAAACTTCTATAAGACCCATTCCATACGCTTAAATCACAATCTTTTCCAATACAATCATTCTATACAGCAGTGTTTCCCAACCAGTGTGCCGTGAGCGATCTTCAGGTGTGCCGTGGGAATTGGGAACCTCCAATCCCCTTTCTTCCCCCTCCTGCCGAACACTTTTCCTTCTCCACTCGGGCTCCCTTCTTCCCAGCCTGGCTCTGCTCGCTTTGCCTCGCTTGGCTCTGGGGCGAGTCTGCGCAGTAGCGCCCGCACGGGTCACGCCTTCCTCCCTCCCCCCTCCCCTCCTGAACACGCTCACGCTGCCCCCTCGGATCAAAATGGCGGCAGAAGCGGCTGTGGAGAAGAAAAAGTAAGTGTTGGGCAGGAGAGGGAAGAAAGGGCAAAGCAAAGGGGGAGGGGGAGGAAGAGGTCTCTGTCGAAACCTGGCCTGGGCAAACTTGGACCTTCCAGGTGTTTTGGACTCCAACTCCCACCATTCCTAGCAGCCTCAGGCCCTTTTACCCCCCCCCCCCTCAGCCACTTAAGCAGGAAAGGGTCTCAGGCTGTTAGGAATGGTGGGAGTCGAAGTCCAATGCACCCAGAGGGCTGAAGTTTTCCCATGCCTGTTTGAGGGACCTTAAAGTGGTGAGCCTCCTTCCAACACTGTGGTTCTGGATAGAAAACAAACAACAACATCACATAACACTGTTTGAGTCCACAGTGCTCTCTGGGTGTAGGTGAACTACAACTTCCAAACTCAAGGTCAATTCCCAAGCAAACCCTTTCAGTACTTTCTGTTGGTAATGAGAGTTCAATATGCCAAGTTTGGTTCAATTCCATTGTTGCAAGAGTTCAGGATGCTCTTTGATTGTGTGTTAACTATAAATCCCAGAAACTGTAACTCCCAAATGTCGAGGTCTATTTTCCCCAAACTCCATCTCTGTTCACATTTGGGCATATTGAGTATTCATGCAAAGTTTGGTCCTGATCCAACATTGTTTGAGTCCACAGTGCTCTCTGGATATAGGTGAACTACAACTCCAAAACCAAAGGTCAATGCCCACCAAACTCTTATAGTATTTTCTCTTGGTTATGGGAGTTCTGTGTGGGAAGTTTGTGTCTTTCTGCCATTCCTGCCAGGATATCTATGTTGTGTTCATCGAAACAGGCCCAGGTTTCACACTGAGTGTATAAATACATTTAAAAACATATTAACTATATGTATGACTGTGTTAGAGTGTCATTTTGTGTCATTTTGGTTGGTGGTGTGCCCCAGGATTTCGTAAATGTAAAAAATGTGCCGCGGCTCAAAAAAGGTTGAAAAACACTGCTATACAGAACTAAGAAAGTATGGAGTTAGGACTGTATTTACCATCTTCCTCTACAAAATATGTATTTCAACATATATATAAGTCAGCTGTATAATACATTAAGATCTTTCTTCAAAATTGAAAAGCCTTTCTTCAAAATAGAATAATCTTTCAATGGAAACTACATGGCGTTGGTCCAGTTCACATATGGCAACGAACCAAGGTTTTGTCTTCTACGATTAAGCTGGAAGAAAGCCGAGAGAGACTCTAGTTCACACTATCCCCATTCCCCTTCTCCTCTCATGTAGGCAGGACAACTTCACCAGACTTTCGTTTTGCGTCCACGCAATTTCATCGTATCTTACATGTGAAACACAAACTATGTTTTATAAAGTATGGATTATGTCAGTGTTTTTCAACCTTTTCTTGAGCCGTGGCACATTTTTTACATTTACAAAATCCTGGGGCACACCACCATCAAAAATGACACAAAATGACACTCTATCGCAGTAATACTTATAGTTAATATGTTTTAAATGTATTTATACACTCACTTAGTGTGAAACCTGGGCCTGTTTCGATTAACACAAAATATATAGTTATATAGTATATTATTATTATTATTATTATATTGCATTACATTACAACATTATCAATATTATATGTATACACAATATAGGCATATTACTATAATATCAAAGACAACGTACTATGTCATTGTCACAGTACAACAATTACATACCACATTGTATTATAACAATTATATCGCAATATTAGTTGAAGTCCAAAACACCTGGAGGAAGGCCCAAGTTTGGCCATATCTAGTCTAAACCTTCTTCCAAGCCCTTAATAACGATGCTGCCTGCCTTAATGTATAGCCAGAGTCTCCATGCCCATCTGTCGGGAGGGCTTGGGTGGTGCCTTCCTGCTTGGCTGAAGGGGGTCAGGCTGGATGGCCTTTGGGGGACCCATATTTCTCCCACGAGTTCCCTTCCTTCCTTTCCCTCGTTAGCTGGCTGACTCCCTGCCTGCCTGCCTGCCTGCCTACCTGCCCCTCCGGCTGCTCCCCTGCCTGCCTTCAGCGCTCGGGCTCCGCTGCTCTCTGACTCACACCTCGCATAGCGCCAACAGGGCTGGGCTGGACCGGAAGTGCTCCCCGCCGGAGCGGAATGGAAGGGAACGGGCCCAACAGGTCCGCCCTCCCGGAAGCAGGGACCCGCGCGCTGAGGTTCCGGAGACAGAGTAGCAAACTTTATACATGACATCAGAGAGATAGGAATCTAATTTCCCACGGCACACCTGATGATCTCTCACGGCACACTAGTGTGCCACAGCACACTGGTTGGGAAACACTGGATTATGTAACTCTCATATTTAACAAGTTTGTTATTAGGCTGGATACTAGATTAGTGGGCAACAACAAAAAAAATCCTCAGTAGCAAAGAAGGCCGTGGGTAAAGAGCACGCACCCTCAAGTCCCGTGTGGGATTGTTCCGACTTGGACATATAGCCATGGGTTAGTGTTACACACAAATGCAGTCAATCTGGCAAACGAAAGGGGTGGGGGGGGGGGGGGGAGAGAAATGAACGAATGAAGAAGAAAAGCACCAAAATAAAACAAGGTGCCGTACCTTTGCTCCAGCTGCTTCATAGTGGTATTAATCTGACTGGTTTTATCCTCCATTCGACCAATTATTTCATTCTTTTCTTTCATGTCCTCGTCTGAAACCTATTATTAAAAGAATTGAGGTATTATAGTACAATATTTTATCTGAGTAATAACTTAGTAATACTAAGCTCAACAACCTTGATGTATATAGTAAGACTGCCTTTATCTGTGGGCAAAATGTTCCAAGATTCCCCCCCAAAATGGATGCCTGAAACTGCAGAGTGTACCAAACCCTGTATTTTCATAGAATCATAGAGTTGGAAGAGACCTCGTGGGTCATCCAGTCCAACCCTCTGTCAAGAAGCAGGAACATCGCATTCAAAGCACAGATTATTATTATTTACTTTATTTATATTTCGCTCTTCTCACCCCGAAGGGGACTCAGAGCAGATTACAGGTACACATACTTAGCAGACAATCCCTGCTGTTTCCACATACACACATATAGACGAACAGAGGCAAACTCTGGCCGCCAGGGGGAGCTGATGCACTCCTCACCTCTCAGCGTTCCCAGCATCCCTTGTTGTTCCTTCCGCATTCCTCAGCAATTCCTGGAGTTCTGTAATGGCCTCATAATTCAGTCAAAATTTGCCTCCCACTTAATGTGGTACCTTTATCTCCTACTTGACAGATGCAACTGTCTTTCGGGCTGAAAAGGTCAACAGCAGGCTACACTTAAAGGTCGAGCACCCACCTCGACCCGGGCAGGCCTCGAACTCATGACCTACTGGTCAGAGAGGTCTTATGCAGCTGACACTTAGCCAGCTGGGCCACATTCCCGGTGTAAATTACCTCATTATTAGACCTGACACTCAAGATGCTTCTGACACTCTTATTCAACATAGAAACACTGAAGCTATGTGAGGAAGAAATGAAGAAACATGACTTATCTGTCTCTATGCTTTTTTTTGAGAATGTTCTCAAAATAAAATGCTTATTCCTGATAGATATGAAAAAGGAGATGAAACATTAATAATGCAGATGATACCACTTCGATAGCCGAGTCAAAAATGAATTAAATAATAATAATACACTTTATTTATATTCAATCCCTGCTGTTTCCACATACACACATATAGACAAACAGAGGCAAACTCTGGCCACCAGGGGGAGCTGGCGCACTCATCTCTTTATTTATATTCCGCTCTTCTCACCCTGAAGGGGACTCAGAGCGGATTACAGGTACACATACTTAGCACACAATCCCTGCCATTTCCACATACACACATATAGACGAACAGAGGCAAACTCTGGCCACCAGGGGGAGCTGGCGCACTCATCTCTTTATTTATATTCCGCTCTTCTCACCTCGAAGGGGACTCAGAGCGGATTACAGGTACACATACTAGGCAGACAATCCCTGCCGTTTACACATACAACATATAGACGAACAGAGGCAAACTCTGGCCACCAGGGGGAGCTGGTGGCCTTCCAGCCTCTGATTATAAGCCTCCAAAGGAGGAGCCTCTACCCCACTTTGGGGCAAAGAGTTCCACTGCTGAACAGCTCTCACAGTCAAGACATTCTTTCTAATGTTCAAGTGGAATCTCCTTTCTTGTAGTTTGAAGCCACTGATCCAGATCCTAGTCTCTAAGGCAGCAGAAAACAAGCTTGCTCCCTCCTGCTCCCTCCTCCCTATGACTTCCCCTCACTTATTTATGCATGGCCCTTATCATATGCATTTTTGCATGGCCCGCCATAACCCACCACCCGCCGCGTCACTGCCGCTACATCACTACTGTCCTGTTACAGTTTTACTGGGGGGTGGGGTTAAATTGGTTTTAATGCTGTTTTAATGTTGTTATGTGTTTTATTGGTATTTTATTGTTGTAAACTGCTCTGAGCTTCGGAGTGAGCGGTCTACCAAACTGAAATAAATAATAATAAATAATAATATCTCCTCTCAGCCTTCTCTTCTGCAGGCTAAACATGCCCAGCTCTTTAAGTTGCTCCTCGTAAGGCTTGTTCTCCACACCCTTGATAATTTTTGTCACTCTGGACCAGGGGTGCTCACACCTTTTCAGCATGGGAGCTACTGATTAAAAAACCAAGTCCCAAAGATCACCTGCCCAGAAATGTAAAACGTAGAACTATTTTCTTATTTACTTATTTATATTTACTATTCATTTTTATGTACCACTCCTTCCAGCAGGCTCAGGGCAGTTTACATAAAATGAAGTTATAAAACATCAACATTTCAATTTAATAACAACAATATAAAACAGAGCATAAAAATACGTCCAACCACCCCATTTCTCCCACACTGCCATATTACCACACATATTATCAGCCAGAAAGTAAGAAGAGAGGCTTTTGAACTGCAAGGCCATTTAATACTCAGCAAGGTAAACAAAGGGACATGCAAAAACACATCCAGCCACCCCATTTCTCCCACACTGCCATATTACCACACATATTATCAGCCAGAAAGTAAGAAGAGAGGCTTTTGAACTGCAAGGCCATTTAATACTCAGCAAGGTAAACAAAGGGACATGCAAAAATACATCCAACCACCCCATTTCTCCCACATTTCCATATTCCCCAACATATATTTCTCAAGCAAAAAAGCAAGCAGAGAGGCTTTGGAGCTAAAAGGCCATTTTTAAAAATAAAAAGGAAACAAAGAGACATGCCACAGAACAATCAAGCACCCACCCCAAAGTAAAAAGACCGACCTTTGAGATGCGGTAAGGAAATGACCCCAAAGCGTCCTTCTTCTCCTCCTCCGTCGTTGCTCCTATTTCCATGCCGCCAGCATGTGCGCCACCTCCAAGAGCTCACGAGAAGTCCAAGAGGCAGAATGGGCACTTCTGCACATGCGCGCAGGACCAGCCATGCATCGCATCATCCTTTGGTCTCCGACGACTCTGAGTGGCTGGAGGAGTCCGGAGGGAGGAGGAGGACTGCAAAAGAGGGGGCTGCCGAAGCGCCCATTCTGCCTCTTAGACTCGTGAGCTCTTGGAGGCGGCGCGCGAGCAGGCAGCGTGGAGGAGCAACGACGGAGGACTTGTTTGAAGCGTGCAGGGGCGCGTGAAGAGGACCAGCAGCGATTGACCTGGTCAGGGGCCTGAAGATCACCCAGATGAGGCCCAAAGATCACCCGGGTGATCCCGATCACCATCCTGAGCACCCCTGCTCTGGACACATTCCAGCTTGACAACATCTCCCTTCAATTGTGGTGCCCAGAACGGGATACAGCAGTGATTTTCAACCTTTTTTGAGCCGCGGCACATTTTTTACATTTACCAAATCCTGGGGCACACCACCAACCAAAATGACACAAAATGACACTCTAACACAGTAATACATATCTATATATATAAAGGAAGAGTCGTCATGGAACGACCGTCCCAAACAGAGAAACCTTACAACGCAGAAACACCAAACTTGCCAACAGAAATAGGCCTCAAGCAAGGTACGTTTGTAGCAAAGAAACTTTCCCCTCCAAAACCTAAAAGGCCCCCAAAACAACAAGTAAAAAAACCTACATTTCCCAGCATCCTCCGGGGCTGCCAATGACTATCCCAGCCTCTACATTCTGACAACATGATTGGCTGCCAATAAGGGCGGATTTGCATAACTCCTGTACTGGCCAGCCAACATGAACATTCCGACCTATAATAAACTGTCAGAGAAGGATAAGGCAAAGGGCTGAGGCACAAACACAAACACCCAATTCACTTCCCACAGAAAATTTACACCCCTATAAATCACAGACCATGCCCAAAATTGACAGTAAGGCTTCATTAACTTAATTTCCCTGACTAGGCCCCACTTAATGGAATGCTGTTTACGCTCTGAATTGACAGTAAGGCTTCATTAACTTGATTCTCCCGACTAGCCCTCAGCTCATTGGACATTGCGTATGGCCTGAATTGACAGTAAGGCTTCATTAATTTGCGGTTCCTGACTAGGCCTCAGCTCATGGGACATTGTGTATGGCCTGAATTTACAGTAACCTACCTTGGCACACAGAGCCCCTATGACCCACGCTACATTCTACTACAGTTCGGAGGAGGGTGGACTATGGATTATGGGACTTGAAGTACCTCCATGGATAATGGGATTTGTAGTACTTCAAAACCCATCATTCCCCACAGACCACTGTGTCCAAGAACCAAGACCGATAAAGACCAAACTTGACAAACAATGCCCCCCATGACCCACACTCCATCCGACTGCAGATTAGAGGACACACCATGGATAATGGGATTTCAAGTACCTCCACTCACTTCCAAAGTACCCCACCCACACACGCATCAACCTCTACATCAACACAGCAGACGGAAAGACAAGAAACATTGTATATCCACAAGCTATGCAGAACGCCAGCAACACCACACAACAACTCCACAGGACTCCAACATCCCACCCACCAAAACAACCCACAACAACACAGCCATGACCCCAACAACACCATAACTAACAACTCCAACCCTTACATACTCAGACTTCCTTGCATCCCCAAAATAGGGCACAGCAACGCGTGCCGGGTACAGCTAGTAGTTAATATGTTTTTAAATGTATTTATACACTCACTTAGTGTGAAACCTGGGCCTGTTTCAGTGAACACAAAATAGATATCCTGGCAGGAATGGTAGAAAGACACACACGAAGCTCCATCTCTGTCACTCGCTTGTCTTGCTGTGATCCCAAATTGCCACTGTCACTTGACGCGCAGCTGCAGCACTAACTCTAACTTTGTTTACTTAGCCGCGTCTGAGCGAATCCAAGATGGCGCGACCATAGCACTCTCGCGTCACTTCTTAGGTGACGGGAGAGTGCTAGGGTTCCATTTCTTAAAGGAACAGATGCGCCTTATAGTTTAAATATGAATGAAGTTCGAAAATAATTTCCCACGGCACACCTGATGATCTCTCGCGGCACACTAGTGTTCTGCGGCACACTGGTTGAAAATCACTGGGATACAGTGTGATTCCAGGTGTGGTCTGACCAAGCCAGAATAGAGCATGGGTAGCATGACTTCCCTGGATCTAGACACTATGCTCTTTAAACTTAACCCAGAAACAAAACTTCCCACGGCTGGATAGACTATCTTCCACTCCTTATCTGTTGTCCCACAGAAGGAAAATGGACCAATCTGCTCCCAACTTTCCTCTCATTGCTTCCTCAACCAACACACAACAAACAGAAGGTGGGAGGCCTAAGTATACTATAGAATTGCACCGGGGAACCGAGAGATGGCCACAAACACTTCTGATAGGAACATTGGCAGGTAAACAAACCCACAGATGAGGGTGTCTAATTGAAAGGAGGGATGGGCTGGTCCGTGTTCGGAAAGGACCCGAGATTGCTAAAACAGTTTGAAGGACACAAGATTCCCACTTCAGTTCTAAAGTAACTCTTAACAACTGTGAGAAGCCTATCAGGATGCAGCAACAATAGTAACAGAAACAACAGATGCGTCTTTTCAGGGTAGCTCTCACAAATAGACTAATTTACACATCTCTAGCAAGGAGAGGTTAAGCAAAAATACGTATCATTTTATTTCTTCTGCACTTATAACTTCCTTGGAGGATTGTTAAAAAGAAGAACAAGCAGATTCTGAAAATAAATGTGGCAGGATATCAATGACTGGGAACTAAAACCTGCTCACCACTCAAGGGAATGATCTGGCTACGGTCGTCCACGCTCTGGTCACATCCCGAATAGATTACTGCAACGCGCTCTACATGGGGCTGCTTTTGAAGACAGTTCGAAAATTGCAACTAGTCCAACGGGCAGCAGTCAGATTACTAACTGGAGCAACATACAGGGAGCCTACCACCGCCTGTTGTGTCAGCTCCACTGGCTGCCGATCCACTTCCGAGCTCAATTCAAAGTGCTGGTTTTGACCTTTAAAGCTCTATACGGTTCTGGGCCAGCGTACTTGTCCAAATGCATTGGCCTCTACGTCCCACCCCGTAATCTAAGATCATCCGGGGAGGCCCTGCTCTCGCTCCCGCCAACTTCTCAAATGCGGTTGGTGGGGACGAGAGAGAGGGCCTTCTCGGTGGTGGCTCCCCGCCTGTGGAACGCGCTTCCAAGCGATCAACCCCATCCCTCCTGGCATTCAGGAAAAAAGTGAAATCTTGGCTGTGGGACCAGGCGTTTGCACATTAGCACAATGCAGCACCTTGGACTCAGGCATCTAGCCAGGGAGGCTAAGGGGGCTTCAGCCCCCCCCAATTCTCAGGGTGGTCCTTCCGCGAGAAGGCCTTACTGGTACATTATTTAAACTGTTATGTTTATTCATATCATGATCAGATCACCATGCTCATTATATCCCACATTAATGGGGTTATTGGGATAACAATACAAAAGGTTTGCTAGGGTAGACCCACTTCCACCCAGTCTCAGGCCCCCGACCCAAACTCAGCCCCCCGAATCAAAATCCTGGCTACGGACCTGCTTGGACTGGATTGGTAATGGCAAGTTGATGGATATGGCTCAATGCTTCTGTTATGGATGGAACACTGTTTTTAACTTAAGTGAATGTGTATGATGTGTTAATGTTAATTGTATTTTAATGTATTTTAATGCTGAATGTTTTTGGTTTTATATTGTACTAGCTGTACCCGGCAGGCGTTGCTGTGCCCTATTTAGGAGATGCGAGAGAGTCCGAGTATGTAAGGGTTGGAATTGATGTTACTTATGGTCTTGGTGGGGTCATGGCTGTGTCGTTGTGGGTTGTTCTAATGGGTGGGATGTTGAAGTCCTGGGGAGTTGTCGGTGTGTGGTGTTGCTGGTGTTCTGCAGAGCTTGTGGATATACAATGTTTTTTGTCTTTCCGTCTGCTGTGTTGATGTAGAGGTTCTGTGGTTTCCCAACTCTGGAGCACGCTACGTAGAGTTGTTCGTGGGAGAAGCATTCTGTGTCAAGGTCTGTGCCACAGATTTGTAGTGTTTGTCCTTGAGCCTTGTTTATGGTGATGGCAAAAGCTAGTGTAGTGCAGTGTCTTTCTGTTTTAGCGTTTGTTCTGCCCTTTTTTGTGTGATGTATGTAGCGTTGCGAGTGTGTCGTCCGATGCTGTTCTTTTTAGGAGGCATGGCTTGTCTTTTGGGTCAGCTTATGCCTGTGTGGAAGGAAGGAATGGCATACAAATGGGTTGAGCAGTAGACGCAAGGTTGTGTTATGTGCGTATTGTGTTGTGTGTAGGTATTACTTTTGTGTTATTCTGGGGGCATGTGTTTGTCAGTGGTGCCTGTGTCCCTGGTGCCCTATTTGTCTCCCTCCTAGATCTTGGCTTTGGCAGTTTAACCCTCAAACTCCAACTGACTAAACTGCATTCACTCAGCATTCTAATCTAGCCTTGGCTGGCTTTGGCCACCGTTACTATGGTAACTGATGTTGGCCAATGGGTTTCGCTGGCAGCCGCAGAGGATGCTGGGAAATGTAGTTTTCTTTGTATCGTTGTTTTGGGGGCCTTCTAGGTTTTGGGGGGGAAAGTTTCTTTGCTTAAAACCTACCTTGCCTGAGGCCTATTTCTGTTGCCAAATTTGGTGTCTCTGCGTTGGATGGTTTCGCTGTCTGTGGCAGTCGTTCGACGACAGGACCTCCTTTATATAATAGATTTATACTGTGTTCGGCATCGAATTGTTGCCTTTTGTTAGGCCGCTCCGAGTCCCCCCTCGGGGGTTGAGAAGAGCAGGGTAGAAATGTTGGAAATAAATAAATAATAATAAAATGATAGGAATCTTTCTCCTGATCCTGTTTTTCTGCCCATTCTATCTCTGAGCTGTGTTTTTGCTTTTAAAGGCAAAAGTATTAGCTGTATGAATAGCCATGCTCATCTGCCATTCAAAGCTACAGTTCTCAAAAGCATAAAGGGTATATCTCCTGAGAAGGGACAAAACCACGTACTATTTCAAAACTAAGATTGCACGGATTCTATTTTTTAGTTTCCAAGTTACAAATACTGACATATGGTTTTTACCTTAATCTTTTGGTACATTTCTACATTGATGGCTTTGACCTCCTCCAACTGTTGCCGTAGACTGATCAGTGTGTCCTGTTTCTCATGAATGTCTTTCTCCAGCAGCTTCATGGCCAGCTCTATCTCATGCTTCATGCCAACTTGAACCATCAGCTCATTCTCTATATCCTACAAAACAAATCAAGGTTTACAGTATTAAACGTGCAGAGGAGGGCCGAGACTAAGAGTACATGCATGTATAGTCCAATGAGCACACTGGAAGGAAGAACAACGCATCGAGTGTGCACTCACTTGTCGTAACTGTGATTCTTCTCGAAGCTGCCGATGTGCCTCGTTGTACATTTCATCCAGGCTTTGTCTGGAGTGTTTGTACGTCTGAAGCTCCGCATCAGTATCCACTTTGTTCACCTGTGAAGAAAATATAGAACTTGGTTATACTGAAATCACTGGAATTGGAAGGAAGAACCCAGAAGAGCAAAAAGATATTGTTGTAATTGAGCCTTCGGCTGCTACTGCTACCGTGTTTCCCTGAAAGTATGACACCCCCGATTGTAAGACGTCTCGGGGGTGTCAGAGGGGTCGGCTTATATAAGCCGTACCCCGAAAGTAAGACGTACCGCGGGCGGCATGGCGTGGCTTCCTGGCTGGGCAACGAGAGGCTCCCAGAGGGGCTCAAAAGGGGCCCGGAATCCTCCTTCTCTTCCTTCCAGCAGCGCCTTCCATCCTCCTCCTCTTCCTCCCAGCGGCGCCTTTCCCTCTCGCCGGTTCTGCCCCCTCTCTTCAGTGAAGGGAGGAGGGGCGGAGCCGCCGCCGGTGAGAGGGAAGAAAGCGCAGGTGGAAGTCCTGCCCGCAGGGCGACTCAGGCGTCTTTCCCCGCCGCCGCCCCACTCGCCCGCGCTCCAAACACGAGCGGGGCGGCGGTGAAAAGCGCCTGAGTCGCCCTGGGGGTGGGATTTCCGCCGGCACCTTCTCCCTCTCGCCGGTTCCGCCCCCCTCCCTTCACTGAAGGGAGGAGGGGCGGAGCCGCCGCCAGCGAGAGGGAAGAAGGCGCCGGCGGAAGTCCCGCCCCCAGGGCGACTCAGGCGCTTTTCGCTGCCGCCCCACTCGCCCCGCTCGTGTTTGGCGCATGGGCGAGAGGGGGGCGGCGGCGGGGAAGACGGCTGAGTCGCCCTGCGGGCGGGACTTCCGCCGGCGCTTTCCTCTCGCCAGCGGCGCTCGCCCCTCCCCTTCACTGAAGGGAGGGGGGCGGAACCGGCGAGAGGGAGAAGGCGCCGGCGGAAGTCCCGCCCGCAGGGCAACTCAGCCGTCTTCACTGAAGGGAAGGGGGCGGAACCGGCGAGAGGGAAAGGTGCCGCTGGGAGGAAGAAGAGGAGGATGGAAGGCGCCGCTGGAAGGAAGAGGAGGAAGAGGAGGAGGATTCCGGGCCCCTTTTGAGCCCCTCTGGGAGCCTCTCGTCGCCCAGCCAGGAAGCCACGCCATGCCGCCCGCAGTAAGTCTTACTTTCATCTTACTTTCGGGGTACCGTTGCCCAATATAAGACATACCCCGAAAGTAAGCCGTAGTGGGGATTTTGGGGGTCAAAAGAAAGTAAGACGCTGTCTTACTTTCGGGGAAACACGGTAGTAGCAATGGGGAAGAGGCTGGGTCAATAGCTTCAAACAGTAGTATGGATTTGGGCGAGGCTCTGTATAATCAAGCCCCTGCAGCTGGGATTAAGAGGGGTGCTAGTGATTCCAGTCTTGAAGGTACGGAACACAGAAGAAAGATCCAGCAAATACTTAAGAGCTCCTTCTGATTCAGAAACCTTTGAAGGTTTCTCTGGGAATGAAGAAAGGCAGAAAACACACTAAGCAGGATCTATTTAAATAAATAGACACACCAGTATCAAAAAAATATATGTGTAATACAATGCAATCAATAACATTGGAAGTCGTCCCAATTCCAAATATCACATTCATATTAGCAATGCAATATACATAAATATGTAGAGGTCACAAGTTCATAATACATCATATCTTCCCTAATGGAAACCGAATGGGTAATGCAAACAACAGACGAAAAGACAGGCAATCAATTAACAATACAGCATATATACACATTAGTAGCCTGTATCTGCAATAAACAGTTCCCAATACAGCATGTCATATCATCTAAACATACATAATAGCAACAGATAATGAAAATAGCATTCCAATCTATATATATAAAAATCGAGTCGTCGTGGGATGTCCTTTATACACGGCCAAACTATACCCCCCAGAAACACCAATCCCTCGACACACATTCACCCAGACCACGAGGTACAACCATAGCACAAAAAAACACCCCTACCTACCTGGCAACCCCCCCAAAAACAGCCCCCAAAAACCGCCCATTACCTCCCATTCTGCGCTGGCCGCGAGCGCTAGACAGAGGCAGAGCAATTGCGCAGGCGCACTCCGACCCCCCCTCCCTCCTTCCTCTTCAAACCCTCCCAGCGGCTCCGGGAGAGGGACTGGAAGAGGGGGCTTTGCAACGACGAGGGCGCCACCGTCCCCCCCTCTTCCGCCGCCACCTCGCAGCCGCATCTCGCCCGATCACAGTGGAGGTGGGAGGGAAGCTGACCTTTTCCTGGCCAGCTCTTTGTCCTTCTCGCCCCGTAGTCCTCCCTTCATTGGTGGAAGGAGGGCAGGGAGAGGAGGAGAAAGAGGTGCCCGGGGAAAGGCCAGCTTGGCTCCCGCCTGTACCGGGATCGGGAGGACATCGCCGGAGCCAGGATGGCCCTGGTGGCAAGGGAGCCGGAGAAGAGGAGGGGGCGGAGGAGGAGGAAAGAGCAGCGAGGGGGAAAGGATCGCAGTCTCTGTGCATGGCTGCGATCCTTTCCCCCTCGCTGCTCTTCCTCCTCCTCCCCCCTCCTCCTCGCCGGCTCCCTTGCCGCCAGGACCGTCCTGGCTCCGCGCGATGTCCTCCGATCCCGGCAGAGGCGGGATCAGCCCTTTCCCCGGGCACCTCTTTCTCCTCCTCTCCCTGCCCTCCTTCCACCAATGAAGGGAGGACTACGGGGCGAGAAGGAGAAAGAGCTGGCCGGGAAAAGGCCAACAACCCTCCCACCTCCACTGGGAGGGAAGACACCAAACACATATATATATACACATATACACACACATACACACATACATATATATATATACACACATATATATACACACATACATACACACAAACACATATATACACACACACACACACATACAAACACATATACACAGACATACACATATACACACACATACACATATATATACACACACACATATATATATACACACACACATATATACACACACACATACACACATATATACACATACACATATATACACACACATATATACACACATACACATCTACACAGACATATACACAGACATCTACACACACATACACACATATATACACATACACATATATATACACACATACATATATATACACACACATATATATACACATACACATATATACACACATACACACATACATATATATATACACACAAATATATACACACATACATACACACATATACACATACACATATATACACACACATATATACACACACACATATACACACATACACATATACACAGACATATACACAGACATCTACACACACATACACACATACACACATATATACACACACATATATACACACATATACACACACATCCACACATACAAACACATATACACACACATACACACACATACACACATACAAACACATATACACAGACATACACATATACACACACACACATACATATATATACACACATACATATATATACACACACAAATATATACACACATACACACACACATATACACATACACATATATACACACACATATATACACACACATATACACACACACACATATACACAGACATATACACAGACATCTACACACACATACACACATACACACATATATACACACACACATATACACACACATCCACACATACAAACACATATACACACACATACACACACACACATACAAACACATATACACAGACATACACATATACACACACATACACATATATATACACACATACACATATATACACACACATATATACACACATATACACACATACACATATACACAGACATATACACAGACATCTACACACACATACACACATATATACACATACACATATATATACACACATACATATATATACACACACATATATATACACATACACATATATACACACATATACACACATATATATACACACATATATACACACATACATACACACATATACACACACATATATACACACATATATACACACACACATATACACACATACACATATACACAGACATATACACAGACATCTACACACACATACACACATACACACATATATACACACACACATATATACACACATATACACACACATCCACACATACAAACACATATACACAAACATACACATATACACATACATACACACATATACAAACACACATACATATATATACACACACACATATACACACATATATACACACATATACACACACACATATATACACACACATACATACACACAAACATACACATATATACACACACACAAAACACATGCCCACATCATTTCCAACCCTTACCCAGACTGCCTCGCATCTCCTAAATAGGGCACAGCAACGCGTGCCGGGTTCAGCTAGTGGGTGAATAAAACTGACATCGGCTCAACAAATGAGTTCAACTCACAGTACAATTGCAATGTAGTGTATCTCAATGTGAGCATACAGAGGAGTGGCTGGCAGGGGGCGTGGTCCCGTTGGGCACGTTGTGCGTTACGACGCAAGCATGTAGTCCTAGTCGCTAGGCGTGCCTACAAGGGGGCGTGGTTATGGAAGTCCGTGATGCGGAAGTGAAAAACGCCCGGGATAAGTAGTTTTCGAAGGGTAAAAGAACCCCAGTAAATGATGTAAAATCCTCAAATAAACTCTAGATAGCCCATGCCACTGTGTAGAAGTAGCTGATAAACCTCTGTGTCCCAAGCGGGTGCTGGAACTGTTAACAGACCACTCGGGTCGCCAAAAGGAAAAAAGCCGCAAATGAAGCCGTTTGCAGTATGCAATGGTGTGCTGCACGGGACCTGTGAGGTCCGACCCTCCAGTTCCAATGGGATACTGTGAGAGGCGCTACACCTCGGTCAGCGGCTGGGGGGTCCCAGGAAGCATGGGAGGGAATGGGACAGAACTAGGGTGAAGAGAAGCTAACGCCTACGGGAGTGTCGCCGCGTAGTCCCCGTTTCGGACCACCAGGGTCCTTCTTCAGGGCGATGGTCTGCACAGTATGACCTGTGGCTTCAAAGTAATCAATGACATCACTAATCGGGTTGACCCCCATACTTAGAGCTCCTTCTGATTCAGAAACCTTTGAAGGTTTCTCTGGGAATGAAGAAAGGCAGTCAGAAGAGAGTGATGCCGAATTAGACTGGACATTGGTTCAGGAAGTAAGAGATGTATGTAATGAAGATTCTGGTGATAGTACCTTTCTGGGCTTCGATAGCGATCAGGATTGGCCTTCTGAACGTTCAGAAGCAGAATAGGACACTAAAAGCTTCCAATATCGTTGGGAAAATTGGAGGCCTGCTCAGGGTTCAGCAGCTGCAGGAAATGAAGCAGCTGCTGTTCATGAACAGGGTGGGTCTTCAGACGAATCTGATGTGTAAAGGGCTATAAAAGAAATGGGTTTTGGGGGCTGCATTTGCAGCGGTCAAAGAGTTGATATCTGATTCTTGTGGCTGGTATTCCTGTGATCCTGATATCGTGTGCCTTGTTCCTGGTTCCAGTTACTCTTGCCTGCCGTGTATTCCTGTGGCGGGGCTTGGTCCCCGCTGAGTCTACCTCCTGATTACCTTTGGCTGCCTCCTCCTTTCATCCGTCATTCTTCTGCCCTTGACACTCGGATTGGCTTTTCGACTATTCTTCTGGTTCTTCCCACATCGGACTTCGCAGACAGACGTCTTGTGTTTGTTTTCGGCTTTTTGCTGCATTATTTTGTGGGTTTTTTTCCTGGGACTTTTGAGGGTTTTTGAGCCGAGTTGGCTACTTTTTTGTTAGTCCTTTTTCCATTTATTGTTCAAATAAACCTTTGTTATCCCTTTTTACCCTTGGGCTTGGCTTCTTTGGTCTCTGTATTACGGCAGATATACTTCAAATATTCCTTGGTCCGCAAATTTTGGAAACAACTTGACCATGCATTGTTGAAAGCTTTCATGGCTGAAATCACTGGGTTGCTGTGAGTTTTCCAGACTGTATGGCCATGTTCCAGAAGCATTCTCTCCTGACATTTCACCCGCATCTATGGAAGGCATCCTCAGAGGTTGTGAGTCCCCACAACATGGCTGTACAGCCTGGAAAACTCACAGCTACCCAATTTATCCATGCTTTCAAAAACTGGGACGTACTCCTCTATCTGAGGATCCTAAAGGTAACCTGACTCACAGAATCCCCCAACCAAAATGACCATGATACCTAGAGCATTCTGGGAATTGTAACCCAGAACATTCTGCCTTTTTCTTCCCCCCCCTTTTCTGAGTACCATTATGGGAGAAAGACAGGGTACAAAAATCTATCTATGTATATAATAAAAGTCAGTGTTTGCGGGCGGTGGTGTGGTGGTGCGACGGGAGGAATATGTGCCAGCGTTTCGATTGGCTGCCACTCTGGAATTATTTGCATAAAGGGCTCTGATTGGCCAGCCTCAGAACTCCAACATTCTACGGCCCCAGACAGAGGGGATTGGTTGCCACTGAAATGATATTTGCATAAGGGACTCCTGATTGGCCAACCACATTCCAACATTCTAAAGTGACTCAGAGGGAAAAGGAAAGGCCTCAAGCAGTCAGCCACTGCGGCCCACAGCAGTGACGGATCAGGACCAAACTTGGCAAACAGGGGACCAATGGCCCACTTCACAACCTGGTCTGGTTTAGGGCAGGATGGGCCACGAATGATGGGATTTGCAGAACCTTCACCTCATTCACTTCCCAAACAACACCGCAGCCCCTATAAATCACAGACCAAGTCCAAAATTGACAGCAAGGCTTCCTTAACTTGATTTTCCTGACTAGGCCTCAGCTCATGGGATATTGTTAGGCTTCCTTAACTTGATTTTCCTGACTATGCCACCAACAATGACAGAACAAGACCAAACTTGGCACACAGACCCCCAAATATACAACCTACATCCTGGTGCAGTTTGAGGGAGGATGGACTATGGATGATGGGACTTGCAGTACTTCAATTCACTTCCTTAGAGCACTGTGGCCCACACCAGTGACGAATCAGGACCAAACTTGGCACACAGAAGCCCAATGGCCTACTTTACAAACCTGCTGCGGTTTACAGCACGATGGCTCACAAATGATGGGATTTGCAGTACCTTCACCCAATTCATTCCCCACAGAACATTACAGCCCCTACAAATCACAGACCAGGCCCAAACTTGGGACACAGAGTACCCATGACCCACTCTACATCCTGGTGCTGTTTGGAGGGGGACGGAACATGGATGGTGGGAGTTGAAGTACCTTCACTCACTTTCTGAGACTGCTGCAACACTCATCCATTGACTGGTCAAGACCACACTTGGCACACGGAGCCCCCATGACCCACTCTACATCCTGGTGCAGTTTGGAGAATGGGGGACCATGGAAGATGGGACTTCCAGTACCTTTCCTCACTTCCAGAGACTGCTGCAACCCTCATCCGGCGACTAATCAAGACCGAATGTGACACACACAGCCCCCATGACCCACTCTACATCCTGGTGCTGATTGGAGGGGGGTGGACCATGGCCAATGGGACACGCAGTACCTTCACTAAGTTCCTGAGACCACTGCAGCCCACATAAACATCTAATAGGAACCAACCTTGGCACACAATGCCTTCCTCAAATAACCCAGGCACCACTGGGTCCTCAAGCAAGTAATAAATATTATGGGCTGGAGTGCCACCAGTACGCTGATGACACCCAGCTCATTCTGAGATGGAGGGCAGGCCTGGATCTGTCCCAGATAATTTCCAGCTGTGCCTCGAAGCCGTCACTGGATGGCTGCGAGCCAGTAGGTTGAGGGTGAATCCGAAGACGGAGATCTTGTGGCTGGGCCGTCCGGGTGGTGGGGATGTCCAGCTTCCGAGCCTGGACGGTGTGACGTTATGCCCATCGTCTTCCGTTAAGAGCCTGGGGGTCCACTTGGACTCCCAGCTGACCATGGAGGCTCAGGTCTCTGCGGTCAGCAAGAGTGCATTCTTCCATCTTAGACAGGCAAGGAGGCTGGCCCCCTATCTCTCCGGAACGACCTGGCCACGGTGATCAAGCCACGGTCATCTCGAGGCTAGATTACTGTAACGCACTTTACGTTGGCCTTCCTTTGTCGGTGACCCGGAGGCTCAGGCTGGTGCAGAACACTGCCGCCCGGCTCCGGGCTGGGTCCCAGCAGGCTGCCGCATAACACCTATATTGCAGGATCTGCACTGGCTGCCGATTGAGCACCGGATTACCTTCAAAGTGTTGGTACTTACCTTTAAGGCCTTACACGGCCTGGGGCCAGCGTATCTAAGGGAACGTCTCACCCCATATTGCCCTTTGAGATCACTACGGTCGGAGGATTCTAACCTCTTAGAGGTGCCTGCGGTGAAACTTGCCAGGTTGACGTCAACTCGCCGAAGGGTGGTCTTTGACATAGCACCTATGCTGTGGCACGCCCTCTCGGCCGAAACACGGGCCTTGAGGGACCTCCTCCCATTTAGCCGGGCCTGCAAAACCCACCTCTTTAAACAGGCCTTCAATGGGTAGGCCCGGCTCATCCGCCGCCATTTAGCTCTAGCTTTTAGTACATGCTGTACCACTGTTTTTAAGTAATTCCGTCTATCTGTTTTATTGCTACTATTGTTTTTAACTGTGTTTGAATATGTATTGCTGTGCCTTACGGCTACTGTATGCCGCCGCAAGCCCAATAAATATTTCAATCACTTGGCCTCAAGAAGAATTTTGCAGACTTCAAACATTTTGGTTGGCTCTAGTAATTACAGATTTTGGATGCACCGACCTTTATTTTTAGTACAAAGTTTAATCATTTACCAGAATTGTTTCTCCAAACTCAATAACTCAAAACACTAAAATTCGTTACATATTTATATGAAATAGTATCTCACTTGAGATTTAGACCCACAACCACGTGAAGATTTTTCTGTCCCGCGCTTGATGACATTATTATGCCTACACAAAACTGAATCATACCTCTAGATGGCGCTGTGTTTTCATCAAAATGAGTGTGTTCTCACTTCTTAAGTGGTGGTTTTCTTCTTGAAGTTTAATGATGTTGTTTTTGGCGATAGCTAACTAAAGAAGAAAAAAAATGAATAAATAAGAGAACATAATAAATAAGATAATAGAAGAACATTCGGGCAAGCAGCAATAAATCAAAATTATTCCTTGAGAGACTGTTTACTCCTCTCTGTAGAGAATTTTGTCAAGTTAATTTGGACTGCATGTCACAGAATTTGGCCCCAAAATGCCAAATTTCTTAAGAGTATATTTATTCATTCATATAGATCAGTGGTTCTCAACCGGTGGGTCCCCAGGTGTTTTGGCCTACATTTCCCAAAAATCCCAGCCAGTTTACCAGCTGTTAGGATCTCTTGGAGCTGAAGGCCAAAACATCTGGGGACCCACTGGTTGAGAATCACTGATATAGATATAGATATATAAATATATACATATGAATGATTATATTATATACAATGTGACTTGTGTAACCATGGGCCAGTACCTCTGGTTTCACCTGTCCACATCTGGGGAAAAATGTCCTTTCTAGGAATTCTCTAGGTCAGGGGTGCCCACACTTTTTCAGCATGCAAGCTACTTATAATAAAACCAAGTCAGAAAGATCTACCTATTCCCTCAAGGCTGGAGAAGCTGCTGGTAGAGCTGAAGCCGGGGAGGGGCGGGGCTTGGGGTGACCTGGCTCCGCCCCTCTGGCTTGAGCTCTACCAGCAGCTTCTCCAGGCTTGAGGATGGCAGTGCCAAGCCAGTGGTGGCAGAGCTAGCACAAGGCTGGCTTGGCACTGACACCCTCAAGCCTGGAGAAGCTGCTGGCAGAGCTGAAGCCGGAGGAGGGGGGCGGGGCTTGGCGTGGCCTGGCTCCACACCCTCTGTCTTCAGTTCTACCAGCAGCTTCTCCAGGCTTGAGGATGGCAGTGCCAAGCCAGTGGTGGCATAGCTAGCACAAGGCTGGCTTGGCCCTGCCCTCCTCAAGGCTGGAGAAGCTGCTGGCAGAGCTGAAGCTGAGGAGGGGCGGGGCTTGGCGTGGCCTGGCTCCACCCTCTCTGCCTTCAGTTCTACCAGCAGCTTCTCCAGCCTTGAGGATGGCAGTGCCAGGCCAGTGGTGGCATAGCTAGCACAAGGCTGGCTTGGCCCTGCCCTCCCAAGCCTGGAGAAGCTGCTGGTAGAGCTGAAGCTGGGGAGGGGCGGGGCTTGGCGTGGCCTGGTTCTGTCCCCTCTGTCTTCAGCTCTACCAGCAGCTTCTCCAGGCTTGAGGATGGCAGTGCCAAGCCAGTGGTGGCATAGCTAGCACAAGGCTGGCTTGGCCCTGCCCTCCTCAAGCCTGGAGAAGCTGCTGGCAGAGCTGAAGCCGGGGGAGGGGCGGGGCTTGGCGTGGCCTGGGTCCATCCCCTCTGGCTTCAGCTCTTCCAGCAGCTTCTCCAGGCTTGAGGATGGCAGTGCCAAGCCAGTGGTGGCATAGCTAGCACAAGGTTGGCTTGGCCCTGCCCTCCTCAAGGCTGGAGAAGCTGCTGGTAGAGCTGAAACCGTGGCCTGGCTCCACCCTCTGTCTTCAGCTCTGCCCCACCTTGCGTGGTGGCCGCTTGCCTTTGCCCTCCTCAAGGCTGGAGAAGCTGCTGGTAGAGCTGAAGCAACCCTGGAGCCTCCTCCGCTTGCCTTTCTCTCGTCCAGAAGCAACCCTGGAGCCTCCGCTGCCAGCGGGCGTGGAGCGCCCTGCTTCTCTCACGTCCGGAAGCAAACGTGGACGGTGCGCAGCGCGGAAGGTGCACATGGGTGGAAGGTGCGCATGCGCAGAGCAGAAGTGCCCCATCCGGCTGCGATCGACCTCCTTCGGTCCCGCGATTGACTGGTCGATCGCGATCGACTTCCTGGGCAGCCCTGTTATATACAATGTGACCTCTGTAACCATGGGCCAGTACCTCTGGTTTTCACCTGTCCCATCTGGGGAAAAAATGTCCTTTCTAGGAATTTTCTAGGTCCTTCAGGTGATTCCATGATATGCCTCCACTGAAAGTAGAGGCATATCATGGAATCTCCAGTGAGGTTACCTCTCAAGGAATTTTCTAGGTCTTCCTGGGAGATTCCATGGTAACACCCAGTGGATGTTGTTTATTTTAACAGGGTTCACGATTATCCACAGTGTAACTGCTTGAAGGTTTCAACATATCAGACTAAGGACTATTCCAGCCTTCCCAAAGCTGGGTACCTTTTGTAGCATATAATTAAAAAGTCCCCAAACAATACTTGTTTTAACATAAAATTATACAGTGCTAAAATACAGTACCTCTTCAATCAGCTTGGTGTTTGACTTCTCTAATGAATCAACGCGTGTGTGGAGGCCGCCAACTGTGCTACTGAAATCAATACAGAAATCTGCATTTTAAATGACATTCCAAGTCCCACAACTCTATGTCACACCATCCCACTTACACTCAAATCATTCTATCTTAACACCCATTCTAATCATCACCTCACCTAAATTATGTACTTCTAGATCACTAGACCCTCAGTTTCCAGTAGACATTAACAACAGTGTTGCTGCTCACATAAAACAAGGCTAAGCACTCAAAGAACGCGTATCGCAAGCTGAGCAGCGTCCGCATTCCATAGAGCCAATCACCAAACTACGCATGGACCTGGACCTCACAACAAACCCACCCGACAAACGAAAGATCATTACACGTTTACGCAAACAAATTTCTGTGCAGGACACAATAATAATATTATAATAAAACTTTATTTATACCCCGCCACCATCTCCCTCCCCAAGGGGACTCGGGGCAGCTTACATGAGGCCAAGCCCGATAATACATAATAAAATAACACAGAAATAATAAAACAATACAACCACTATAACTCAGACATAAGCAATATCAGACCATTTAAAACCATGGCTGGACCAAATGTGATATATTAAAAATTTAAAATAAATAGACACTGGATGCAAACAGAGGTAGAATGTATGTATATGATTTTTGTTTTTGTTTTCCCTTTTAAAATTTTTCATAGCTCACCACTGCCTGGCAACCCCACAGAAAGCCCTTCGCAGCTCATGACAACCAACCAGAAAACCCACTGCTTTAGAGATGATATCATGAGTCTATTACAGGTATATACCCCTGATAAGTCTAGAGCTCTGCAAAAATTAGGGGCCTTTATGCAGGAAATATCAGTGTTAAGTACCGTATTTTTCGCACCATAAGACGCAGTTTTTTTCCTCCCAAAGTAGGAGGAAAAATCAGCCGCGTCTTATGGAGCGAAGGGGGAGGCGATAGTAAGCCTTTCCCTTGGCCGCCTCCTCCTCGGTCCCGCCTCCTCCTCCGCCTCCTCCTCCTCCGTCGCCGCCCGCCGCCGCCGCCGCCTACCTCTGCCTCCCTCCCTCACTGCTGCTGGCCGCCGCCGCTGCCGCTGGCCGCTGCCACCCGCCGCCGCTGGCCGCGCCGCTGGCCTCCGCCGCTGGCCTCCCTCACCGCCCGGCCTCCCTCGCCGCTGGCCTCCCTCGCCGCCGTCGCGCATGCGCATAGGTCCCAAGCGCGTCTGACGTCTGACGCAGGCGCGCCTGGCGTGCTCGGGACCTACTGCCCATGCGCTAATGGGCAGTAGGTCCCGAGCGCCAGGTGCACCTGCGTCAGACGCGCTTTGGGACCTAATGCGCATGCGCGACGGTGGCAAGGGAGGCCGGCGGCGAGGAGGCTGGCGGCGAGGAGGCCAGCGCGGAGGCTGGCGGCGCCGGCGGCGGCAGCGGCGGCCCAGCAGCAGCGAGGAAGGAGGCAGAGGTAGGCGGCGGCGGCGGCGGCAGCGAGGGAGGGAGGCAGAGGTAGGCGCCGGCGGCGGCCGGCAGCGGAGGAGGCGGGACCGAGGAGGAGGTGGGACCGAGGAGGAGGCAGGACCGAGGAGGAGGCGGCCAAGGGAAAGGCTTAGGGATGGCGGAGGGCGCCGAGGAGGGTCCACCCTTCCAGGTGGGCAGGCCGCGCTTCAAGCAGACAAGCGCCGGGCCCACTTTTTGGCTCAAAATATTTTTTTCCCAATTTTCCTCTTCTAAAATCTAGGTGCGTCTTATCAGCAGGTGCGCCTTATGGTGCGAAAAATATGGTAGGTGTTTTTTTTGCAACAGAGATATATGGTATAAAAGGAAAATATGCATGAACAGCATCTTTCAAAAGTCATGTATATGAGAAAGTTTAGTTTTGCCAGACGATTTCAATCAGACAATGCCTCTGTATGAATTCAACAAGGCCCTCTATAAATACTTACTTCAGTTGTCGATTTAATTCTTCAACGTAATTCTTTTGATCCAATATGGCAGCAATGTGGTCATTTCTAAAAGGAGTTGATAATATATTTAATGAGGCATTTCATTCAATCTTGATAATAATAATAACAACAACAACAATTATTATTATTATTTTACTGATACACAAAAACCCAGTATGTCACAGCAAACGAGATCTCTATGCGGGATTTCGTATTTTAAAAAATCACACTTCCCAAGCATCTAGGATGCTGACATGAAAAAAAAAACCCATCCCAAATAGCAACGCTTTTAATCGCTTTTAATTTTATTGGTAGGTAATTCCAATATATTTAAATTTTGGAAGCAGTCTGAACGAGAAATACAGCAAGTTATAATTAAACATACCGTAATCCTCTCCACCATTCTCCTAAAGTTAAAAATCCATTTTTAAAAACAAACCTTTCTTTGCTTTCTATATCATCTTCACTCTTTAAGTACATAGAAAAATCTATCACACCGACCTGGAAAGAAATAGATGTATTAACACGTTGCCAAAAATAACCTCCCAGTCACAATTTTCCCATATAAACATACATATGGGGCAATTCAAATATAGGGGGAGAAATACATATGAAAGCATGCGAGGCACATGCAAGACACATCTCTTCAGGCAGGCTTTTGAATGCTTGTGACTTGTTTTACTTGTGTTTTATCTATTGTATTTGTATAATTGTGTTGTAAACCGCCCCGAGCCTTCTGGGAGTGGCGATGTACAAGTCAAATAAATAAATAAATAAGTTATGTCTACATACAACATTCATGTACGTCCAAATCTGTCACTCCTTCCCACCTGTTACTAAGGAGGCTGTCCAGACCTTGGACCGGTGCCTGGCCGCTGTGTCGGACTGGATGAGGGCTAGCAAATTGAAGCTGAATCCAGACAAGACAGAGGTCCTCCTGGTCAGTCAAAAGACCGAACAGGGCATAGGGTTACAGCCTGTGTTGGATGGGATTACACTCCCCCTGAAGACGCAGGTTCGCAGCCTGGGAGTGATCCTGGACTCATCTCTGAGCCTGGAGCCCCAGGTCTTGGCGGTGGGCAGGAGAGCTTTTGCACAATTAAAATTTGTGCATTCCGAATAGACTACTGCAACGCACACTACGTGGGGCTGCCTTTGAAAATGGTTCGGAAACTTCAGTTGGTCCAACGGGCGGCAGCCAGAATGCTAACTGGGGCGTCATGCAGGGGGCATACCACCCCCCTGCTGTGTCAGTTCCACTGGTTGCCTGTCCATCTCCGAGCCCAATTCAAAGTGCTGGTATTGACCTATAAAGCTCTATACCAGTGTTTCTCAACCTGGGGGTCGGGACCCCCAGGAGGGTCACGAGAGGGTTTCAGAGGGGTCGCCAAAGACCATCAGAAAACATATATTTGTGATGGTCTTAGGAAGCCCTTTGGCAGAGAAGGTGGAAGATCTCTCCACTTGTCCTTCTCTTTCTTTTTGGAAACAGACTGCGAATTCCCCCACCTAAAGCTCTCCTCTGTTGTGATTGGCAGGCTTCCCAGCCAATGAGGAGGGCTGTTTCTGAGACTCCAAGCAGGGAGGGGTTATTATTTTTATTGTTGTTATTATTTTTATTTTTTTTAATTATTATTATTATTATTATTATTATTATTATTATTATTATTAGCAGAGGCAGAATGAATATTGTGCCTTATCATTCAGGGTTATAGGCCTGTGTGGAAGGGCCCTGGCTTCTTATTTGACTTCCTTTCCACACATCTGAATAAAATCCCATGTTATTTGCTTTAAACCAGATTATATGAGTGTGGACTCCGATAATCCAGATAAAGCAGGTATTCTGGGTTATATGGCTGTGTGGAAGGGCCCTGAGTCCACACTGCAATATAATCCAGTTCAAAGCAGGTTTTGTGGGGTTTCCTGCCTGGATATTCTGAGTTATATGGCTGTGTGAAGGGCCCTGAGTCCACACTGCAATATAATCCAGTTCAAAGCAGGGACTGGGACTTGAGACTGGGATTTTGGTGTTCATCTCTATCTCCAAGTCAAAGCCCCGGTGTCCTCCACAGACACCTCCAAGGCGGGGAGAGGGCGGAGCCGGGGAGGGCGGGACAGGGGTGGAGCCAGGGAGGGGCGGAGCCTGGGCGGAGCCGGGGAGGGGGCAGAGCTGGGGTGGAGCCGGAGGGGGCGGAGCCGGGGGCGGAGGCAGACCCTTCGGCCCCCCAGGTCATCAGTAACTGGAATTCCGGCCACAGGTCCGGTAGAAGTTGGACAGCCCTGGTCTAGAGCAGCGTTTCTCAACCTGGAGGTCGGGACCCCTAGAGGGGTCACGAGGGAGTGTCAAAGGGGTCGCCAAAGGCCATCAGAAAACACAGTATTTTCTGTTGGTCATGGGGGGGGGGGGGGTCTGTGTGGGAAGTTTGGCCCAGTTCTATCATTTGTAGGGTTCAGAATGCTCTTTTGATTGTAGGTAAACTAAATCTCAGCAACTACAACTCTCAAATGTCAATGTCTATTTCCCCCCAAACTCCACCAGTGTTTACATTTGGGCAGATTGAGTATTCCTGCCAAGTTTGGTCCAGATCCATCACTGTTTGAGTCCACAGTGCTCTCTGGGTGGAGGTGAACTACAACTCCAAAACTCAAAGTCAATGCCCACCAAACCCTTCCAGTATTTTCTGTTAGTGTGGGAGTTCTGTGTGCCAAGTCTGGTTCAATTCCATCATTGGTGGAGTTCAGAGTGCTCTTTGATTGTAGGTGAACTATAAATCCCTGCAACTACAACTCCCAAATTACAAAATCAACCCCCCCCCAACCCCTCCAGTATTCAAATTGGGGCGTACCAGGTATTTGTACCCAACTTGGTCCAGTGAATGAAAATGCATCCTGCATATCAGATATTTACATTACGATTCATAACAGTTGCAAAATTACAGTTGTGAAGTAGCAACAAAAATAATTTTATGGTTGGGGGTCACCACAACATGAGGAACTGTATTAAGGGGTCACAGCATTGGGAAGGTTGAGAACCACTGGTCTAGAGGCTGAACTGTTTTCATTTTTGAAGGGTTTATTTTTTTTAAAGGAAATAACTAGACTTCTATTTAAATAGATTCACCAAAACAATAAAGTTATTCTTGTCCTTTTAGGGATTTCAACTTTTAAAATTCTATTCCATTGCCTTAGTTTTATCCTCAGTTACTGTACATTAGACGTTCAGCAGCCCTTATCTGGAATTAAAAATCTAAAATACTCAAAAATTGTCCACATGGGGCTTGGGGGGGGGGTTGTTTTGGTGTTTTTGTTTTATTGGGGGTTGTGTGTGTGTCAGGAGCAACTTGAGAAACTGCAAGTCGCTTCTGGTCCACATGGGTGCCAGCTTTGCTTTCTGATGGTTTGGTGTACACAAACTTTTTTTCCATGAAAAACGTCATTCAAATATTGTACCAAATTACATTCAGGCTATTTATAAAATGTATATATGAAAAATAAATGAATTTGGGGTTTAGACTTGTGTCCTATTTCCAAAATATCTCATTATCTATTATATAAAGGGGTTCCCGTCATGGACCGACCGTCCCAAACAGAGAAACCTTACAACGCAGAAACACCAAACTTGCCAACAGAAATAGGCCTCAAGCAAGGTATGTTTGTAGCAAAGAAACTTTCCCCCCCAAAACCTAAAAGGCCCCCAAAACAACAAGTTAAAAAACCTACATTTCCCAGCATCCTCCGGGGCTGCCAACGACTCTCCCAGCCTCTACATTCTGACAACATGATTGGCTGCCAATAAGGGCGGATTTGCATAACTCCTGTACTGGCCAGCCAACATGAACATTCCGACCCATAATAAACTGCCAGAGGAGGATAAGGCAAAGGGCTGAGGCACAAACACAAACACCCAATTCACTTCCCACAGAAAATTTACACCCTACAAATCAGACCACGCCCAAAATTGACAGTAAGGCTTCATTAACTTAATTTCCCTGACTAGGCCTCACTTAATGGAATGCTGTTTACGCTCTGAATTGACAGTAAGGCTTCATTAACTTGATTCTCCCGACTAGCCCTCAGCTCATTGGACATTGTGTATGGCCTGAATTGACAGTAAGGCTTCATTAACTTGCTGTTCCTGACATTGTGTATGGCCTGAATTGAGCTCATTAACTGACTAGACACTTGTGTATGGCCTGAATTTACAGTAACCTTACCTTGGCACACAGAGCCCCTATGACCCACGCTACATTCTACTACAGTTTGGAGGAGGGTGGACCATGGATTATGGGACTTGAAGTACCTCCATGGATAATGGGATTTGTACTACTTCAAAACCCATCATTCCCCACAGACCACTGTGGCCCAGAACCAAGACCGATAAAGACCAAACTTGGCACACAGTGCCCCCATGACCCACACTCCATCCGACTGCAGTTCAGAGGAGGACACACCATGGATAATGGGATTTCAAGTACCTCCACTCACTTCCAAAGTACCCCACCACCACACAAGCATCAACCTCTACATCAACACAGCAGACGGAAAGACAAAAACATTGTATATCCACAAGCTATGCAGAACGCCAGCAACACCACACAACAACAACTCCACAGGACTCCAACATCCCACCCACCAGAACCACCCACAGCGACACAGCCAACAACACCATAACTAACAACAATTCCAACCCTTACATACTCAGACGTCCGCGCATCTCCTAACTAGGGCACAGCAACGCGTGCCGGGTACAGCTAGTGTAAATATATGCAGATACCTGTGCACGTATTACAAAAGCAGGGGGGATCTGAAATCCAAAATATCTCTGCTCCCAAGCATTTTGAATAAGAGATCTGATTGCTATAGAAAAATCCTCCTTAGATTATCATCTCATAACCATATGGCCACTTACTTGTGAATCCAAGTCTTCTCCTTTACACACAGGTTTTGCGCCAATGACATTTAACCCAACAAGCAACCCAACGACAACGACGCCTTCTTCTTCCAACATCAGTGCGTGATTTTCATAAAATTCACTGTGAAAGGCATTATAAGTACTTAATATTTCAAAAAAAGTTTCAATCAACCGTGTGATATCAACTTTTAAAGGATCAAAGACCTGAACGCACAAAATATCCGACCTAAAAAAAAAAAAAAAAAAAAAGATCAAAATTTTATCATGCATAGTTTATGCTGATAATTAAAATCTCATCTTTTGCCCCATCAAAACTTTTTTTTAAAAATTCAACCACATGAAGACACCCTATGAGTTTAGGGATACATCTTTATGGGAATGTGGAAGCAACTTTTATCAAAATGATTATTTGTTATTAATGATTTTTTCCAGTAACTTAGGCCTCCTGATTATAAATTATAACTTGACTAATTGTGTGATATTACTGGGATGTTACCATTATAACTACAGTGGGCATGCTTTCACTAATAAGAGACGTTTTTATACTATATTCCTGTGCAGGGCTGCAGGAAGTCGATCACGATCGACCAGTCGATTGTAGGACCGAAGGAGGTCGATCCCAGCCAGATGGGGCGCTTCACAGAGGGGGCGGAGCCAGGCCGCGCCAAGCTCCGCCCCCTCCCCGGCGTCAGCTCTACCAGCAGCTTCTCCAGGCTTGAGGAGGGCAGGGCCAAGCCAGCCCTGCTGGTAGAGCTGAAGCCAGAGGGGGACGGAGCCAGGCCGTGCCAAGCCCCGCCTCTTCCCCGGCTTCAGCACTCCCAGCAGCTTCTCCAGGCTTGAGGGCAGGTCCAAGCCAGCCTTGTGCTAGCTATGCCACCACTGGCTTGCCACTGCCATCCTCAATCCTGGAGAAGCTGCTGGGAGCTCCAAAGCCAGAGGGGATGGGGCGGGGCTTGGCGCGGCCTGGCTCCGCCTCCCTCTGGCTTCGGCACTCCCAACAGCTTCTCCAGGCTTGAGGATGGCAGTGCCAAGCCAGTGGTGGCATAGCTAGCACAAAGTTGGCTTGGCCCTGCCCTCCTCAAGGCTGGAGCAGCTGCTGGGAGTGCCGGCCAGAGGGGGCGCACCAAGCCCCACCCCCGCCCCTCTCCAGCCTTGTGGAGTGTAGCACCCCAGCCTCCATTCCAGCCGGATGGGGGTGGGGGGGGGCGCCCCGGGGGTCCCGATTGCCTTGGATCAAGATGGAAGTGACGGAGGGACTGATAGGTACCGTATTTTTCGCACCATAAGGCGCACCTGCTGATAAGACGCACCTTGATTTTTGAGGGACAAAATTGGAAAAAAAATTGGGGCTGGCTACACTAACATGGAGGGGGGAGGCGCTGGAGCAGAGGGGGCCGTGATGTACTTACGCTTGCTGCGCCCCTCCGCGGCTCCTGGCGGCTCCTGCCCATGCTCCATACTCTCGCGCAAGCTGCATCCAGTGGGCGGCGCGGAGGAACGGGGCGGAAGACGGGACTCGTGGGGCGGCCTCGCCACTCACGAACCCGAGGAGGAGGGGGGAGGCCACGAGGGCGGCTGCCACGGCGACGCAGCGGCAGCCGTAGCGGCAGCCGTAGCGGCAGCCGTAGCAGCAGCAGCAGCGGAAGGGCCCGAAGCCAGAGGCGCTTCTTCCTGACGTCAGGAAGCGCCTCTGCCGGGAGGAAGGGAGGAGGCCGCGCTGTAGAACGCCCGAAAGAGGCCGCAGGGAGGAGGGAAGGAGGAAGAGTTCTTAGCGCGCAGTCCGAGGGCTTCCCCCGCGTCAGAGGCCGACGAACTGACGCCACTTTGTCGCGCCTGTGCCGAGGAGGAAGGGGAAGCGGCCGCTGCGCTGTAAGGAGGCCCTAAAGAGAGGCCGGAGGGAGGGAGGGAACTCTGAGAACCACGCCAGAGGAATCTGACCCATTGTGGACTTTTGATCTATAGTTATTACTACGTGGTTCCTCAAGACTCTTTTTTTGCTTAGAATATTATGTCTAATATAGACGAATGATCTTGGAATATGAATCTTTGTTTCACAACGACGAATGCAGAATACTGCTTATGATTTTTGAGATTGAATCCACAAGATAAAGATTATTTTAACCTTATATTGACCTCAGCGTCTTCCTAAGAACCCGTCTCTTCTACTCAGGGCTGTAGCCAGGATTTTGATTCGGGGCGGGGCGCTGAGTTTGGTTCGGGGGCTGAGACTGGGTGGAAGAGGGTCTACCTAGCAAACCTTTTGTATTGTTATCCCAATAACCCCATTCGTGTGGGATATAATGAGCATGGTGATCAGATCATGATATGAATAAACATAACAGTTTAAATAATGTACCAGTAAGGCCTTTTCGCAGACCACACCTGAGAATTTTTGGGGGGCTGAAGCCCCTAGGCCCCCCGGCTACATGCCTGCTTCTACTACACGCTTATCCTGGAACTACTTACCGACACCCTTTGTGTGTGATTAAGGGCAGAGCCAGGTCCCACGTTGTGACAAGGAGGTAGGTAGATCTTTCTGACTTGGTTTTATTATAAGTAGCTCGCATGCTGAAAAAGTGTGGGCACCCCTGCTATACAGCCTAGCGATCCCTAGCACTCTAGTAGGTTTATTTTTGAAAGTAGTTATTGAGGTGTATTTTTTTCTGAAGAACAAAAACTAAAGATTTTATTTTTTTAAAGGTCATTATAATGCCAAATTGAGATTTTGGCAATGTGGAACAGCAGCTGTAAATGGCTTTCTAAACTCTGGTCTTTAAGGTCATTGAATTTTTTTTAAACCCCTGTACAATTCAGATAGTGATTACAGCTTTGATTTTCATTTTATCCATAACGATCTGGAAAGGCACTGACCTAAGGAGATCCTTCCGGAAGATAAGACACCGTAAGTAGTCGGCCATCTTTTTTTGCATGAGTGCTAATCGTAGCCAGGCCCGAGCACGTCCTAAGGAAGTCCTGATGAAAGAAGGCAATTTTGTAAATAAACTAATATTTATTGAGTTTGCATTTCAGTTTGACAATGCCCTTCGAGGAATTCAAAGTAAAAGCTGGCTCTGGTTATCTTTGAAGGCTAGATCGAGAGTGTTGGTAAGAAAGCAAGAGAGTTTCAATCTATTTCAAAAGAGGTTTTGAACAGCCCCAAAGTCTTCAGAAAGGAAAAAGTTGAAATGTGTTTATCTTGAGCAAATATTTTGAATACCTAGACTAAATCCTCCCATCCAATCTAGAGAGAATGTTTCCTAACCTGTTTTGAGCC
>JARBWK010000010.1:135042212-135152212 GCA_030556195.1 Anolis apletophallus
TGCTCTGGGCCTTCAGCTGCGTCCTCGAGGTCCCCTTCCCAGCTGTGCGGGTCCCAATGGCATCGGGACCCCCGGCGCCTCACTCCCTGCCAGTGGCACGAACGGACCCATGGGTGCTACACATACTCAGACTTTCTCGCATCTCCTAAATAGGGCACAGCAACGCGTGCCGGGTACAGCTAGTGTAAATATATGCAGATACCTGTGCACGTATTACAAAAGCGGGGGAATCTGAAATCAAAATATCTCTGCTCCCAAGCATTTTGAATAAGAGATCTGATTGCTATAGAAAAAAATCCTCCTTAGATTATCATCTCATAACCATATGGCCACTTACTTGTGAATCCAAGTCTTCTCCTTTTACACACAAGTTTGCGTCAATGACATTTAACCCAACAAGCAACCCAACGATAACGACGCCTTCTTCTTCCATCATCAGTGCGTGATTTTCATAAAATTCACTGCAAAAGGCATTTTAAATACTTAATATTTTACAAAATTGTAACACTTCAAAAAAGTTTCAATCAACCGTGTGATTAGCCTTATTTTCTAGTCTTATCTTAAAATCTGATTCTACGCTGGAACTCTCAATGGGTTTCAAAGCTCCGGCCCACCACAGTAAACTACAGAGTGCCGTGGCATATCAACTTTTAAAGGATCAAAGACCTGGAACGCACAAAATATCCGAATTCTAAAAAGAAAAAAAAAAGGTCAAAATTTTATCATGCATAGTTTAATTTGATAATTAAATTAAATTAAAATTAAATTAATTTGATAATTAAATTAAAATCTCATCTTTTGCCCCATCAAAACTTTTTTTAAAAATTCAATCACATGAAGACACCTCTATGAGTTTAGGATACATCTTTATGGGAATGTGGAAGCAACTTTTTATCAAAATGATTATTTGTTATTAATGCTTTTTTCCAGTAACTTAGGGCAGTGTTTCCCAACCTTTTCTGAGCCGCGGCACACTTTTTTACACTTGCAAAATCCTGGGGCACACCACCAACCAAAATGACACAAAATGACACTCTAACCCAGTCATACATATAGTTAATATGTTTTTAAAATGTATTTATACACTCAGTGTGAAACCTGGGCCTGTTTCGATGAACACAACATAGATATCCTGGCAGGAATGGCAGAAAGACACAAACTTCCCACACAGAACTCCCAGAACCAAGAGAAAATACTATAAGAGTTTGGTGGGCATTGGCCTTGGGTTTTGGAGTTGTAGTTCACCTATATCCAGAGAGCACTGTGGACTCAAACAAGGTTGGATCAGGACCAAACTTGCCATGAATACTCAATATGCCCAAATATGAACACAGATGGAGTTCAGGGGAAATAGACCTTGACATTTGAGAGTTGTAGTTGCTGGGATTTATAGTTCCCCTACAATCAAAGAGCATTCTGAACCCCACCAATGATAGAACTGGGCCAAACTTCCCACACAGAACCCCCAGGAGGCAAGAGGAGGTCTCTACTTGGGGAAAGGGAGGCGGGCCTTCCCAATGCATGGAGAGGGAGAGACCAAGTAGACAATGGGTGGGGAGGGGGTTGTTTGTAATTTTGTGCCTTTATCAAGGTACGTTTCTTAGGGTTTTTATACTTCAACACATTAGACTCCCCCCCTCCCTTCCTGGAGGTTCCAATTTCCCACGGCACACCTGATGATCGCTCACTGGCACACTGGTTGGGAAACACTGACTTAGGCTTCCTGATTATAAATTATAACTTGACTAATTGTGTGATGTTACTGGGATGTTACCATTATAACTACAGTGGGCATGCTTTCACTAATAAGAGACGATTTATACTATATTCCTGTGCAGGGCTGCACAGGAAGTCGATCGCGATCGACCAGTCGATCGCAGGACCGAAGGAGGTCGATCGCAGCCGGATGGGGCGCTTCACAGAGGGGGCGGGCCGCGCCAAGCCCCGCCCCTTCCCCGGCTTCAGTACTCCCAGCAGCTTCTCCAGGCTTGAGGAGGGCAGGGCCAAGCCAGCCTTGTGCTAGCTATGCCACCACTGGCTTGCCACTGCCATCCTCAATCCTGGAGAAGCTGCTGGAGCTCAAAGCCAGAGGGATGGGGCGGGGCTTGGTGCAGCCTGGCGCCTCTCCTCTGGCTTCCGCTCTACAAACAGCTTCTCCAGGCTTGAGGATGGCAGTGCCAAGCCAGTGGTGGCATAGCTAGCACAAGGCTAGCTTGGCCCTGCCCTCCTCAAGGCTGGAGCAGCTGCTGGGAGTGCCGAAGCCAGAGGGGCCGCACCAAGCCCCACCTCCACCCATCTCCAGTCTTGAGGAGTGTAGCACCCCAGCCTCCATTCCAGCCGGGTGGGGGGGGGGGCCGCCCCGGTCCCGATTGCCTTGGATCAAGATGGAAGTGACGGAGGGACTGATGGGTATGTTTCCCCGACGGACAGTTTGCAATGGGAAGACACCTGGCCTTCTGCTTACTCGGATGAAGAAGGCCAACCAGATTCGGGATCAGATCGCGAATATGAGAGACCGGGAGGTTTCGGTTCACAAGAGCGCTTGTTTTTGCCAGCTGCCGAGGAGAGCATTGAAGCTGAGGCGGCGCAGAGTTATCAGGATGATAACGGGCCAGATGGTGTTGAGGCCGAGAGTTGTTTCGACCGTAGGAGGAGTATTGTGGCTAGCCGCAAAGACTGGAAGCGGGGAATGGAGAAGCGCTGGACTCACAAGGGTGGGACTTAACTATACACCCGGTGGGAAAGTTCCTCAGTTTGCTGGCCACGTCTTTGCTGGAGAGACGCATCGGTGGTCTCCGCTCCTTGGAAGCCATAGTTTGGCTCACCTTGCCAAGTTTAGCCAAGAGACCTAGTTCCTGTTCATGGACTTTGGATTGTTTGCCTTGTTCCACGGACCAAGTTTGTTTAAGTAGCCTCAAAACTTTTGGATTACCTTGCTTTGCTTTTGGACTTTGCTCTTTGAAGAGATTCCCTGATTTTTGAGTTTGCCTGATGAACATTGCTAATTGATTCTTTATTGGACTTATTATCCTTTCCACCTGCATTCTTTCCTGCTTAATAAATAGTTAATTGACATTGTCTGTGTGTGTGTGATTAAGGTGTAGTAGAAGAGACGGGTTCTTAGGAAGACGCTGAGGTCCAATATAAGGTTAAAATAATCTTTATCTTGTTGATTCAATCTCAAAAATCATAAGCAGTATTCTGCATTCGTCGTTGTGAAACAAAGATTCCTATTCCAAGATCATTCGTCTATATTAGGCATAATATTCTAAGCAAAAAAAGAGTCTTGAGGAACCACGTAGTAATAACTATAAATCAAAAGTCCACAATGGGTCAGATTCCTCTGGCGTGGTTCTCAGAAGGGTCGACAGTCATGTTTACTATAATATCAGTAAACATATTATGCCCGTACAAGGAACTACAACATCTACGGGCATAATTGTACGGGCATAATATGTTTACTGATATTGTTCCGTCCTCCAGACGTTTCATATGCATAGCCCCATAGTTTGGTTTTAAAAAGGCAGTATTTTTTCCTTTTGCATTTTTTACTGGGACTGTTCCAGACACACTGGCACCTTGCCTGTTAATTATTAGCAGGGTTGCAGCCTGGTGCAGAATTTGCCACCTAAAGCTCTGCAAATGTATCTTTTTAGTTGGTGTCCGCCCCTTTTTCTTCCTGGGGATTGGCCTCCATTTTAGAAAGTGTTTTAGTTCCTTTCAGAGAGGGAAGGAAGCCAGATGTGTTTTTGGCCAGCCAGGATTGGCTCCGAAAGGGTCACCGTAAGTAATGGGTGCTTACCTGAGTGCTGACCTGCATGCTGACCTGCTGATTGCTATTTGCTTGACCATTAGCTGGGGGACTGCTGGAACCAGATGAGTTTATGGTACCTTGCAGAGACTGGCTTTGCATGCTGTATAGGATAGACATCTGGTTACCAGCCCAGCTTTAGGTCACCTTTGGACTGGTCTTAGATTTAGAGGGGGAAGGAGTGGTTCCTTCAACCAAACACCTAGGACCAGGGTGGGAAATATCGGATTTCCTGCCATCCAAAAAGAAGCAGTAGGAATCTTTTGAGCAACAACCCAAGGCATTTCCAGTCTGGTTTTTTTTGCAACCATTAAGAAGCTGTGCCAAGTCCTGCAAAGACTTTGTTATTAAATAAACTGTTTGATTTTCAACTTTATTTTGGAGTGTTTTTTGGGTTGCTAGACCACCTAGCTTTTCAGCAAGCGCTCTGCAGTCCACCAGGTAGAAAGGACAACACATCTGCCAGTTTTAATTTTAAACAGACCTGGTGTGACGGCATAGATATTATAGATTGATTTGCTTCTTGTATATATTATATTAACAGAAATCCGGACCTGTGAAACCTATATTTAGCATTGAGTCTGGGGTCCCGAGGAAGCCAGGATTGGCGAAACGGCTTGGACCATGACTGTCGACCCTTCTGAGAACCACGCCAGAGGAATCTGACCCATTGTGGACTTTTGATCTATAGTTATTACTACGTGGTTCCTCAAGACTCTTTTTTGCTTAGAATATTATGTCTAATATAGACGAATGATCTTGGAATATGAATCTTTGTTTCACAACGACGAATGCAGAATACTGCTTATGATTTTTGAGATTGAATCCACAAGATAAAGATTATTTTAACCTTATATTGGACCTCAGTGTCTTCCTAAGAACCCGTCTCTTCTACTCAGGGCTGTAGCCAGGATTTTGATTCGGGGGCTGAGTTTGGTTCGGGGGCTGAGACTGGGTGGAAGAGGGTCTACCCTAGCAAACCTTTTGTATTGTTATCCCAATAACCCCATTCGTGTGGGATATAATGAGCATGGTGATCAGATCATGATATGAATAAACATAACAGTTTAAATAATGTACCAGTAAGGCCTTTTCGCGGACCACCCTGAGAATTTGGGGGGCTGAAGCCCCTTAGCCCCCCGGCTACATGCCTGCTTCTACTACACGTTTATCCTGGAACTACTTACCGATTACCCTTTGTGTGTGATTAAGGGGCAGAGCCAGGTCCCACGTTGTGACAAGGAGGTAGGTAGATCTTTCTGACTTGGTTTTATTATAAGTAGCTCGCATGCTGAAAAAGTGTGGGCAACCCTGCTATACAGCCTAGCAATCCCTAGCACTCTAGTAGGTTTATTTTTGAAAGTAGTTATTGAGGTGTATTTTTTCTGAAGAACAAAAAACTAAAGATTTTATTTTTTTTAAAGGTCATTATAATGCCAAATTGAGATTTTGGCAATGTGGAACAGCAGCTGTAAATGGCTTTCTAAACTCTGATCTTTAAGGTCATTGAATTTTTTTAAAAACCCCTGTACAATTCAGATAGTGATTACAGCTTTGATTTTCATTTTATCCATAACGATCTGGAAAGGCACTGACCTAAGGAGATCCTTCCGGAAGATAAGACACCGTAAGTAGTCAGCCATCTTTTTTTGCATGAGTGCTAATCGTAGCCAGGCCCGAGCACGTCCTAAGGAAGTCCTGATGAAAGAAGGCAATTTTGTGAATAAACTAATATTTATTGAGTTTGCATTTCAGTTTGGACAATGCCCTTCGAGGAATTCAAAGTCCAGCTGGCTCTGGTTATCTTTGAAGGCTAGATCGGAGAGTGTTGGTAAGAAAGCAAGAGAGTTTCAATCTATTTTAAAAGAGGTTTTGAAATAGCCCCAAAGTCTTCAGAAATGAAAAAAGTTGAAATGTGTTTATCTTGAGCAAATATTTTGAATACCTAGACTAAATCCCTCCCATCCAATCTATAGAGCAGTGTTTCCCAACCTGTTTTGAGCCGCAGCACATTTTTTACATTGACAAAATCCTGGGGCACACCACCAACCAAAATGACACAAAATAACACCCTAACACAGTCATACATATAGTTAATATGTTTTTAAATGTAATTATACACTCAGTGTGAAACCTGGGCCTGTTTCAATGAACACAACATAAATATCCTGGCAGGAATGGCAGAAAGACACACACGAAGGGCTTGCTCAACAGCTGGGAGTTATAGTTCACCCGCAATCAAAAAGCATTCTGAACTCCACCAATGATGGAATGGAATCAAACTTCCCACACAGAACTACCATAACCAAGAGAAAATGCTATAAGAGTTTGGTGGGCAGTGACCTTGATTTTTGGAGTTGTAGTTCACCTATATCCAGAGAGCACTGTGGACTCAAACAATGTTGGATCAGGACCAAACTTGGCATGAATACTCAATATGCCCAAATGTGAACACAGATGGAGTTTGGGGAAAATAGACCTTGACATTTGGGAGTTACAGCTTCTGGGATTTATAGTTAACACACAATCAAAGAGCATCCTGAACTCTTGCAACAATGGAATTGAACCAAACTTGGCATATTGAACTCTCATTACCAACAGAAAGTACTGAAAGGGTTTGCTTGGGAATTGACCTTGAGTTTGGAAGTTGTAGTTCACCTTATAGCACTGTTATGTTATTGTTTGTTTTCTATCCAGAATCACAATGTTGGAAGGAGGCTCAACACTTTAAGGTCCCTAAAACAGGCATGGGAAAACTTCGGCCCTCTGGGTGCTTTGGACTCCAACTCCCACCATTCCTAACAGCCTGAGGCCCTTTCCTACTTAAGGGTCTGAGGGGGGAAGGAAAAGGGCCTGAGGCTGCTAGGAATGGTGGGAGTTGGAGTCCAAAACTCCTGGAAGGTCCAAGTTTGCCCATGCCAGCTTTCGATGGAGACCTCTTCCTCCCCCTTCCCCTTCGCGCCCTTTCTTCCCCCTCCTGCCCAACACTTACTTTTTCTTCTACACTGCCGCTTCTGCCGCCATTTTGATCCGAGGGGGCAGCGTGAGCGTGTTCAGGAGGGGGGGAGGGAGGGAGACGTGACCCATGCGGGCGCTACTGCGCAGACTCGCCCCAGAGCAAAGCGAGCAGAGCGAGGCTGGGAAGAAGGGAGCCCGAGTGGAGAAGAAAAAGTGTTCGGCAGGAGGGGGAAGAAAGGGTCTTGGAGGTTCCCATTTCCCACGGCACACCTGAGGATCTCTCACGGCACACTGGTTGAAAATCACTGCTCTAGAGAATTCCCAACACAAGCGTTGTGTAATACTTTCCCACGCAAACTAAAGAAACTAGCAACTACCATAGTTATTTCCACCATAAAGCTTGATTAGTTAACAATTAATTCAGTAACAAAAATTTCCCACTAGGTATAAATCTTTAAAAAGAAAATGCCTTTGTCGCACTGTTCTCACTACTGTGCCCATGAACATAGAAGAAGCTAGAAGTGCTGCAAAATGCAAGGCACTTCCGCACATAACCAAAACCCACACCGAAACAGGTTAAAGTAAATAGTTCTAGTAAAGTAATGGGTTCCAGGTCCTAGTCCTCACCCCCACCCTACCCCACTCCAAGCCAAACTCCAGATTTTCCCTCAGGGCTGTCTAGATGCCATCCCCATTGAAATTGGGATGGCATGAAGCCACTCCCAAGCCCCAAATTCAGCCCAAAAGTGTGAGATGACTGTGTGCACGGAACGTGTGCTGTGTGCTTGGTCTCACGGAACGTGTCCCTGGAAGTCAATCTCCACAGGCCCAATACCTCATTAGACTAAGCTCTTTCACTAAGAAGTATTTAATTAATGCAGAGTAAATGGGCAAAACACAGTTTATTCCCCATTAATTCATCATTTGGAGGCCTCGGGTAAAACCAAGACAAGTCCCACGTTTTTGGCCTATCTGGATGGGCCCACAACTATCCAATAACCACTTGTCTGATGTTTTACAGATATCCAAATATACGTGTTCCTATACACCAAATGAAATATTTATACAGCTCTGTGTCTGAGAGTCTTTAGTTATGTGAAGAATTAGTATTCTCAGTGAAATCTAAACTCGTATATCAATGAATGTGTTTGATTATTTGTTCCCACTGCTTGTATGTACTGTATCGTATTGTATGTATAGTACTGTAATCCTGGTGATGAACGAGTTAAGTGTACAACATCTGCCAGGACTCATGATGCAAGACACTGGTGACCTTGTTGAAGGAGGGACTTAGCAGTCAGCCTCCGTCTCTTCAGAGCTGTGTGCCTTTGATGTTGGGTGTATGTACAATAAATCTATTCTCATAACTCTGAAGTTTGAAACTGCAACTATTTCCTGACAAGTTACCCATTGCCATCTTAAAAATGGGTGCAGTAGGGCAGTGTTTCCCAACCTTTTTAAAGCCGCGGCACACTTTTAACATTAAAAAAATCTGGGGGCACACCACCAACCAAAATGACACAAAATGACACTCTCACACAGTAAAGAACGGCCAGGGGATGGTGACCTGCTGGGAGCAGCTGCTGGGAGTGCCGAAGCCAGGGGAGGAACCAGGCCACACCGTACCCCGCCCCCTCCCCCTGGCTTCAGTTCTCCCACAGCTTCGCCAGCCTTAAGGGGGCAGTGCCAAGTCAGCATTGTGCTGGCTCTGCCACCGCTGGCTTGGCACTGCCGCTTCAAGGCTGGCGAAGCTGTGGGAGCGCTGAAGCCGGGGGAGGGGGCTGTGACAGGTCGTGCCATGCCCCGTCCCCTTCCCCCGGCTTCAGTTCTCCCAGAGCTTTGCCAGCTTTGAGGGGGCAAGCCAGCATTGTGCTGGCTCTGCCACCGCTGGCTTGGCACTGCCCCCTCAAGGCTGGCGAAGCTGTGGGAGTGCTGAAGCTAGGGGAAGGGGGCAAAGCCAGGCTGCGTCATGCCCCCCTCCCCCCGGCTTCAGCTCTCTCACAGAGGAGGAGCATGAGCGGTGGATGGGCTTCAGTAGGCGAGGCTCCTCCTCCGTGCGGCTTCAACAAGCAAGGGGCGAGAGAGTCATGGTGGGAGTCATGGCAGATTGGAGGCAGGTTGGGGAAACGGCCGAAGGAGGCGGTGCCCCGGTCCCTTCTTCTTTTTCTTCGCCGCCACCTGGCCCTTCCTCCTTCTCTCCCAAGCAGCAGGAGTTCGGCAGGAGGAGGGGGGAAAGGAAGGGGGCAGAGAGCTTTTCTCGCGGCACACCTGATGATCACTCACGGCACACTAGTGTGCCATGGCACACTGGTTGAGAAACACTGCAGTAGGGGACAAGTTAGGTTTTCAATATAAAATATAGAACTCTGCTCCGAACTAGACATCCCATTTTATTCCACTATCTTGACGTTTTAGAATATCCTATGTTTGATTTTGAATTTTACTTCTGTTTGAAACTGTGTGTGATGCCGGGGTTTTTATATGTAAACAAATCAGGCAAACAAACAAACAAACAGGCCAAATTTCACACCAACAATAAATAATATTTCTACCCATTTAAACTTATTGGTGGTGGTGAGTTTTAAATGCTATTTTAAGTGTATTTATTGAATTTAATCTGTTTTTACCACACTATTACTATTTGTTTTTTTTATCTTTTGTATTGTGCTTTTAAAACTTGGGATTGTCATCTGCTTTGAGTCCCCACAGAGGGAAGGACAGGGTACAAATGAAGCTAAAAATATCAATAATAATAATTCCTCTCCATTGGTGCCCCCTTGTCGCGGGGGAGAGGCTTGCGTACCCTAATGGAGTTGTGAGCTATGGTGGCGGAGGCATATTAGCCGTCAGTAGGGCCTCCCATGACAGACAGGTCACAACCGAAGGGTCTGACAAAGAGCGTCAAAGGGCAGGATGGGCTCCCTAGCCTTTTGGCAACCATCCCTAAGAGAAGGAAAACTCTGATTTCAAACCCGGGCAGATGGTGCTCGTCTAACCCTGTAAGGTCAACCATCTAGAGAGGGAAACTCAAACCAAACCTACGACCTGAGGACTTCACTGCCACTGTCCGGCAGACGAACCTTTGGTTTAAAGGGTGAGGCCAGTTCTGTGCACGCTGCGCTCCACCAGAAAAATCCATTGCACAGGCTCGAAGGACACATCCAACTAGTCATCAACGCGCTTGTAGAAATGCGCTTGATGAGTCCTTCCTGAAGCTTCGTTCGCGAAGAAAAGCCAAGAATTAAAATTAGAGATTTTAAAAGTTCCATCTTCTGGAGATCTGAAATAGAGTCGGTCATCCACATTTTCTGGTTTAACTTTTTCAGATTAATATGATCTCTCTAATAATCTCTTGATCCTCCAGCACAATTCAATGAGTTGTTCCATTTGCATTGTGGTTTGGACTGGATAGTCCTTGTGGTTTCTTCCAACTCTACGATTTTATAATTTCACTAGCTGTACCCGGCACGCGTTGCTGTGCCGTATTTTGGAGATGCGAGGAAGTCTGAGTATGTAAGGGTTGGAGTTGTTGTTAGTTATGGTGTTGTTGGGGTCATGGCTGTGTTGTTGTGGGTTGTTCTGGTGGGTGGGATGTTGGAGTCCTGTGGAGTTGTTGGTGTGTGGTGTTGCTGGCGTTCTGCAGAGCTTGTGGATATGCAATGTTTTTTGTCTTTCCGTCTGCTGTGTTGATGTAGAGGTTGATGCGTGTGTGGGTGGGGTACTTTGGAAGTGAGTGGAGGTACTTGAAATCCCATTATCCATGGTGTGTCCTCCTCTGAACTGCAGTCGGATGGAGTGTGGGTCATGGGGTGCATTGTTTGCCAAGTTTGGTCTTTATCGGTCTTGGTTCTTGGACACAGTGGTCTGTGGGGAATGATGGGTTTTGAAGTACTACAAATCCCATTATCCATGGAGGTACTTCAAGTCCCATAATCCATGGTCCACCCTCCTCCAAACTGTAGTAGAATGTAGCGTGCGTCATAGGGGCTCTGTGTGTCAAGGTAGGTTACTGTAAATTCAGGCCATACACAATGTCCCATGAGCTGAGGCCTAGTCAGGAACAGCAAGCTAATGAAGCCTTACTGTCAATTCAGGCCATACACAATGTCCAATGAGCTGAGGCCTAGTCGGGAGAATCAAGTTAATGAAGCCTTACTGTCAATTCAGAGCGTAAACAGCATTCCATTAAGTGAGGCCTAGTCAGGGAAATTAAGTTAATGAAGCCTTACTGTCAATTTTGGGCGTGGTCTGTGATTTGTAGGGGTGTAAATTTTCTGTGGGAAGTGAATGGGGTGTTTGTGTTTGTGCCTCAGCCCTTTGCCTTATCCTCCTCTGACAGTTTATTATGGGTCGGAATGTTCATGTTGGCTGGCCAGTACAGGAGTTATGCAAATCCGCCCTTATTGGCAGCCAATCATGTTGTCAGAATGTAGAGGCTGGGAGTCGTTGGCAGCCCCGGAGGATGCTGGGAAATGTAGTTTTTTTTACTCGTTGTTTTGGGGGCCTTTTAGGTTTTGGGGGAGAAAGTTTCTTTGCTACAAACGTACCTTGTCTGAGGACTATTTCTGTTGGCAAGTTTGGTGTCTCTGCGTTGTAAGGTTTCTCTGTTTGGGACGGTCTTTCCATGACGACTCTTCCTTTATATATATAGATTACAAGGAAACAGAATTCCTAATTTTCCTAATTTTCAATGCTCAAATGTTTTTTTCCCTTAAGGGCAGCTGAACTTCATGTCACTTTATTTTGATGATCTCACTCTTGATATATAAGCTGTAAATAGGTCCAGGATTCAGAAGGCCCTCTCCCAAACACTGTTTTAATTAAATCAATTTAGCTATAGGGAGGGAGGGTAAAAGAGGAATCTGACCCAGTGAGTTGGTGTCCGGTGTAATATGTGCCCCACCTTAAGGTTCCTTGTCTCATTACCCAGTCCCTTCCTGGAAGGAAGGTGAGATATAAATCTTCTATCTATCCATCTATCTATCTATTACATATAATAAAAGTCAGTGTTTGCGGTGGTGCGGCCGAGCGAGCGACGGGAGGAATATGTGCCAGCGTTTCGATTGGCTGCCATTGTGGGATTATTTGCATAACGGGCTCTGACTGGCCAGCCTCAGAACTCCAACATTCCATGGCCCCAGACAGAGGAGATTGGCTGCTACTGAAATGTAATTTGCATAACGGACTCCCAACATTCTAAGGTGACTCAGAGGGAAAAGGAAAGGTCGCAGGCAGACAGTTAGCCAGTTAAGAGTTTTTTTCCGTTGGCAATGGAATGTTCATTTTCTGTGAGGATATCACTGCAGTGAGAGGGCTTCCTGGTGTACTGAGAGCATTACTAGCATTACAAGCTAGGCCCCAAAATAGACAGACATCCTCCAAGCAAAGTGGCAGCATAAACACTTCTCCAAAAATGAAAAAAACCATTGGAAAAATCCCAACAACAGCAAAAAAAGAGGAAAATAACAACAGCAATCATGTGAGACAACTGATTGCCAACATGAAGAAAACCAACAAGCAGCTAATGGATCAAGCACTGCAGAGGTTCAAGAACAACTTCAACACTATATTACTGCTGTAATTACACTGCTTATTTCATTATGTTTTATACTTACTATTGATGTATTTGAATTGTTGTTTACATGATTACACTATGTTGTAAGCTGTTTTGGGTCCCATGAAGGAGAAAATTAAGAATAATAATAATAACATAAAAAAGAAATTATAAATAATAAAATGCTTATTATTATAAATAATAAAATTAAACTAGGCAACATTGTGAACCTAGGCAAAATGATGAAGTTTGAGGGGGGATGACTTAGTATGATGTGCGTCCAACTACAACCTTACCCTTCTTACTATTAAAAAAGTTCTTTTAAAAAAAAACCCTTTCCTTAAATAAACATGACCTGGACCAAACTTGGCAAACAGACAACTGGTAACCCAATTTACATCCTGGTGCAGTTTGGAGGAGGATGGATATCAGATGATAGGATTGGCAGCACCTTCACCCATTTTCAGACACCACTGTGACCCCCACCAATGATCTGGACCAAACTTGAGTTTGATTAAGACATAGTGTAATACAGTGCTGTCCAACTTCTACGGGGTCCAGGGCCGGATAAAAGGTCACTGATGACCTAGGGGGCCACTTGGCCCCGCCCCCAGGCCCCGCCCCCAGGCCCCGCCCCCTCCGAAAACGGCCGAAAAAGGGCAGAAGGCGGCGCCAACAGCAGCGCGTCACAGGTCTGGCGTGACGCGCTGCCCCTTGGCACCGCCTACTCCTCCTTTTTGGCGCCCCCCCCTCCGCCCTAGGAAGGGAGGGGGCGCCGGGGCAGAAGGCGGCGCCAAGGAGCAGCACGTCACGCCAGGCCTGTGACGCGCTGCTGTTGGCGCCGCCTCTGCTCCTTTTCGGCTCCCCGCCCCTAGGTAGGGGGGGGCGCCGAAAAGGAGGAGGAGCTAGCTCTCTTCCTCCTCCCTGCCCCCCCGCCCCCCCCGGCCCCGGCCGCCATTTTTAAAAAAATTCATTATTTTTCAAATTTAAAAATGGCGGCTGAGGGCATAGGTGGGGCCGTGTCCAACAGGCTACGGGGCCGAATCCGGCCCCGGGGCCGCCAGTTGGACAGCCCTGGTGTAATATATGACTAAACTGATATTACCTAACACCCAAAAACAAACAATGCCCTTTTCAAATAACCCGGGTACTGCCGGGTCCCCAAGCTAGTTAAATAAATAAAAGAAAACACATGTACGTAAGTTAGATTCATTTTAGTTTAACTGTAAGCACAACTTACTTGAGCCCGGGTAAGTCTCTGACACTGGCAGCGATTTCCTCAGCTTCTGGGTACAGTTTCTCCACAAGCTCCAGAGGGCCCCAGATGGTTTTATTGTAACTTAGGAAAGATTTCTTTACTAGGAGGAGGAAAGCAGAGCGTTTGAACATTATTAATTCAGTTTGTCCTCCCAGAGGACTCCATATAATCAATACATTGTTCCTTGTAACAGTAAACTTTATTTACAGGCACTTGCAGAGAATCAATCAAATAGTACAAAGGACATATGTAAAACATAAAGTAGTGTTTTACACTTCTGGAGCCTCAGCAAGTGAAATCTGCCATCCCATAAAAGAGGGATGCTGCCTTGGAGATTCATGTACTCCATATAGTTTCAGAGGACTAGTGCTGTTTTTGCAGCCCTCAATCCCTTCAGATGCCCCAAACAAACACAACACATGTTTGGAACAGGATAAATAGACTGGGGAACAGGATCAATGTTTCGCCCTAGCCTCAAGTAGCAGCAACTCACTTTGTAAACTCACTTTGTAAACTGTAGGACTCTCCGCTGCCGAGGACGGCGCAGAGAATCCTACCGAGAAAGCCGCCGCCAGACGGACCCTGACCAAGAGGCTGGTGGGGACGGACAAGCCGCTGCCCACCCACCTACCTCTGTTGGATGGACAGGGTCCGGATCGGACGCCAAAGATGACGGCCGACCTTGAAGACACCAAGCTAGACTGGACGTCTTCACCTCAGGAGAAGAGAGCCGGAAATGACCCTCACCAGAAGTCCCCGCCTCTGGAGGACTGGAGACCGCTTGCAACGGAAGTCGCGTAGCCACCGGAGAACACAGAAGCGGCACCGTGGGACGAAGAGACGCCGGAACTCTTCACCTGGCCCCCTTGTGGAGCACGACAGAACCCCGGACACTATCAAGCCTCTGGCCGACTCACCAAAGAAGAAAAGACGCAGAACATTCAAGTCTAGGACATGGAGGACCTTCCAGTCCAGAACTTTCTGGAATAAGAACTTTAGGCTGCATGTGTCCCCTTGGACGTGCCCTAAGCTCAAGAAGGAAGAGGTACCAACACGCTGGAGTTCCTCTTATAGACTGTTGCCTGGTGGGAGAGATGCCCCTCCTCCTACTAATGAACAGTCTCAAGGCATCCTCTTAGGAACCCTCAAGCTGCCTCCCTTTGACTACAAGTAAGGTGATCATGGGCTGGCTCATATGAAGCTATCAAGCTATCTATCTATTAGGCATGGTTTAGAACCCAAAAATAGCAAATCGTAAATCTAATGGGGGGGGATTTTTTTTTTGATTAGTATATCAAAGACTTACAAAAATTTCCCAAAAGTTCTAAATGTAACTTAATTACTAACGAAATTCGTTAGTAATTCGTATGCCAGAGCATGCGCATTCAGATGGTTTTGTTTACAACTCCCAGAAATCCTAACAGCTGGTAAATTGGCTGGGATTTCTGGGAGTTGTAGGCCAAAACTTGAATAAATCACACTGAATTCTAGATGGGACTCTCCAAATAGGAAGGAGGGAGGGAAGGAGGAAGGGAGGGAGGGGGTATTCTATTCTTGGAAGCAGCAAAAGAAAAGGAGGAGGACCCCCCCTGGCTCCTCGCTGCCTCTCTCTCACCCCGATCCCGAGGGAGCGAGGGCCCAAGTTTGCCCAGGCTGGTCATATACCTACATTCTATGCACATGCAATAATACAGCAGTAATAACAATGGGTATAAGAAGAGGTAAAATTCAAACCGAAGTATTCTGACTGGTCCCTCCTCATGCGGTGCAAACGGGCTCTTCTCTGGGCCCCAGGAAATTAGCCCGGGAAAAGACAGCGTTTTCTGCTTGGGTGCACACACATACATATTCTTTGGGGGGGATGTGCTGCAGAATCCCGGCCTCATAGAGAAGATTCTGCAGCAAATCCCCCCTCCCAAGAATATGTATGTGTGTGCTCCCAAGCAGAAAACGCTGGCTTTTCCCCCGCCTAATTTCCCCAGCCCCGTTTGCACCGCATGAGGAGAGACCAGTCAGAATACTTCGGTTTGAATTGTACCTCTTCTTATACCCATTGTTATTACTGCTGTATTATTGCATGTGCATGGAATGTAGGTATGACCAGTTGGATTACTTATAATATTAGGCAGTGGCACTTACAGTAGCATTCATTCTATGATACATTAGGTTGGTTTCTCACCCCAATGCTCTTTGATGCTTTAGATCCTGGCAGGGCAGGAGAGGCAGGGAAGCCTGGAAAAAATGTAAACAGAGAGGTTTACTCAGAAGTAAATCCACAAAGAAGGGCCCTTCATCCAAAGTGCCCTCCTTTGCAGATTTACTTCTGAGTAATCCTCTCTTAAGTCCACTTCCTGGTTGGCGTTCCAGGTGCGGAAAAGCTCGAAAGTAGCATTTCTTACGAATTTCTTACGAAACGAATCATTTTCATAACTTTTTTCTCATGCCTACTATCTATCTATCTATCTATCTATCTATCTAATAAAAGTCAGTGTTTGCGACAGTGGGTGGTGTGGAGGGAGGAATATGTGCCAGCATTTCGATTGGCTGCAACTGTGGGATTATTTGCATAAAGTGCTCTCATTGGCCAGCCTCAGAACTCCTACATTCTACGGCCCCAGACAGGGGGATTGGTTGCCACTGAAATGGTATTTGCATAAAGGACTCCGATTGGCCAACCACATTCCAACATTCTAAGGTGACTCAGAGGGAAAAGGAAAGGCCTCAGGCAGTCAGCCACTGTGGCCCACAGCAATGACGGATCCGGACCAAACTTGGCAAACAGGGGACCAATAGCCCACTTCACAACCTGGTGTGGTTTAGGGCAGGATGGGCCACGAATGATGGGATTTGCAGTACCTTCACCTCATTCACTTCCCAAACAACACTGTAGCCCCTATAAATAACAGACCAGGCCCAAAATTGACAGCAAGGCTTCCTTAACTTGATTTTCCTGACTAGGCCTCAGCTCATGGGATATTGTTAGACATCCTCAACTTGATTTTCCTGACTAGGCCCCCAACAATGACAGAACAAAACCAAACTTGGCACACAGACCCCCAAGATGCACCCTACATCCTGGTGCAGTTTGAGGGAGGATGGACCATAGATGATGGGACTTGCAGTACTTTAATTCACTTCCTTACAGCACTGTGGCCCACACCAATGACGAATCACTTTCTGAGACCGCTGCGACCCTCATCCAATGACTGATCAAGAACACACTTGGCACACAGAGCACCCATGACCCACTCTACAGCCTGGTGCAATTTGGAGAATGGGGGACCATGGATGATGGGACTTCCAGTACCTTCCCTCACTTCCAGAGACCGCTGCAACCCTCATCCAAAGAATGATCAAGACCAAATGTGACACACAGAGCCCCCATGACACACTCTACATTCTGGTGCTGTTTGGAGGAGGATGGACCATGGCCAATGGGACTTGCAGTACCTTCACTAAGTTCCTGAGACCACTGCAAGCCACATAAACATCTAATAGGAACCAACCTTGGCACACAATGCCTTCCTCAAGCAACCCGGGCACCGCTGGATCCTCAGCTAGTATACTATAAACCTACATACCACATAACCTTGCTTTTCAGTGCAAAACAAAATGGCTAATTTAAGTCAGCACTCTAACACCACAAACAAACAAAAAATAACTCGGGTAGCCCTCCACTTTTGTGGAGCTTAGGGGCATAGGACCCCCCTGAAAAGTGGGAAAATGTGAATAAAAACCACTAGTTTTTTACCTGAGGGAGCAAGTCTTTAGAGATCTTTGGGTCCTCCAATGTGACTGTATTGTCAATTCCACCAGAAGCTGACCAAACCCACACTGGAGGACTTTGAGATCTTTAGAGGAATCAAATCTATAAATCATCAAATCCAAAGAAGTTATGCCTGCAAATGTGGAGGGACTGATGTATTAAGATCCCGTGACAAAACGAAGTTACATTTTAACACAATTCATACGTACCTTTAAGGCCATGTTTCAAGCAATGCTCCATGACGACAAAGAATTGCTGCAGAGGAGGGTAGTCGGAATCAAGAGTCCGTCCGAAGCTCAGGGCAGATTCAATGAGTCCCTTAATACTCAGTTTAGCCATATTTAATAAATTTGCTCGCTCAACAGCTGTAGGGTCTTTTGCAGCTTTTAAAAAAAAAATGGGAAAAGGGAAAGAAATTCCAATAATTACTTATTCATCAAAGCACAGCAATCTTGTTCAAATCTCTGTGACACAACATGAAAAGCATATAGCAACCACGATGAAAGAATAATGCTCTGAAACATGCCATGTGACTGGAGGAACAGAAAAGCCATTTTTCCCTACAGCATTAGCAAACGTCCTATTCTATATCAAGGCCAACAGCATGTTTACTTTAGAACAGTGCTGTCCAACTTCTACGGGGTCCAGGGCCGGATAAAAGGTCACTGATGACCTAGGGGGCCGCTCGGCCCCGCCCCAGGCCCCGCCCCCAGGCCCCGCCCCCCGCCCCCAGGCCCCGCCCCCTCCTAAAACGGCCGAAAAAGGGCAGAAGGCGGCGCCAAGAGCAGCGTGTCACAGGCCTGGCGTGACGCGCTGCCCCTTGGCACCGCCCACTCCTCCTTTCGGCGCCCTCCCTTCCTAGGGCGGGGGCGCCGAAAGGGAGGAGTAGGCGCGCCAAGAGCAGCGCGTCACGCCAGGCCTGTGACGCTCTGCTCTTGGCGCCGCCTACTCCTCCTAGGAAGGGGGGGCGCCGAAAGGGCAGAAGGCAGCACCAAGGGGCAGCGCGTCACGCCAGGCCTGTGACGCGCTGCTGTTGGCGCCGCCTGCCCCTTTTCAGCGGCTCCCGCCCTAGGAAGGAGGGGGCGCTGAAAGGAGGAGTAGACGGTGCCAAGGGGCAGCGCGTCACGCCAGGCCTGTGACGCGCTGCTCTTGGCGCCGCCTACTCCTCCTTTTCGCGCCCTCCCCCTAGAGGCGGGGAGCCGCCAAAAAGAGAAGGCGGCGCCAAGGGGCAGCGCGTCACGCCAGGCCTGTGACGCGCTGCTGTGGCGCCGCCTTCTGCCCTTTTTTGGCGGCTCCCCCGCCCTAGGTAGGGAGGGGGGCGCCGAAAAGGAGGAGGAGCTAGCTCTCTTCCTCCTCCCTGCCCCGCCTCCCCCTCCCCCCCGGCCCCCGGCCGCCATTTTTTTAAAAAAAATTCGATTTTTTTTTCAAATTTAAAAATGGCGGCTGAGGGCATAGGTGGGGCCGTGTCCAACAGGCTACGGGGCCGGATGCGGCCCCGGGGCCGCCAGTTGGACAGCCCTGCTTTAGAACATCCCGTATTTCTTGGCATTTTCTAAAATGGATCTTCAGTGTTTTTCAACCTATTTTGAGCCGCAGCACATTTTTTACATTTACAAAATCCTGGGGCACACCACCAACCAAAATGACACAAAATGAGGCTCTAACACAGTAACACATATAGCTAATATGTTTTTAAATGTATTTATACACTCAGTGTGAAACCTGGGCCTGTTTCGATGAACACAACATAGATGATATCCTGGCAGGAATGGCAGAAAGACACAAACTTCCCACACAGAACTGCCATAACCAAGAGAAAATGCTAGAAGAGTTTGGTGGGCATTGACCTTGAGTTTTGGAGTTGTAGTTCACCTATATCCAGAGAGCACTGTGGACTCAAACAATGTTGGATCAGGACCAAACTTGGCATGAATACTCAATATGCCCAAATACGAACACAGATGGAGTTCAGGGGAAATAGACCTTGACATTTGGGAGTTGTAGTTGCTGGGATTTATAGTTCCCCTACAATCAAAGAGCATTCTGAACCCCACCAATGATAGAACTGGGCCAAACTTCCCACACAGAACCCCCAGGAGGCAAGAGGAGGTCTCTACTTGGGGAAAGGGAGGCAGGCCTTCCCAATGCATGGAGAGGGAGAGACCAAGTAGACAACGGGTGGGGAGGGGGGTGGTTGTAATTTTGTGCCTTTATAGAGGTAGGTTTCTTAGGGTTTTTATACTTCAACACACTAGACTCCCCCTTCCTGGAGGTTCCAATTTCCCATGGCACACCTGATGATCGCTGGTTGGGAAACACTGGGCTACGCTAATGGAAACGGCAAGTCAGTAACGGCAGAAAGGCCACACACCTTCTACACCAGTTATATACCATTACAATAGGCCCCTCTCCAAATTGATACGGCGAAGATATTTAGGGCTGCATTTCAGAGACCGCTGTTGCCTGAGGCTGATAAGTGTTGAGGTTCAAAATATTTGGAGGGCACCAAGCTAGAGAAGGATTCTGTCTGACAGCGAGAATACAGAGTAACTATTTATTAAAGTTACAATGCAAAATGCAAGGTGCCAAGTAATACAGAACTTTTATTCAGGCTTCATTAATGGAGGGAAGTCTAATGTAAATATATGTCAGATGAATCCTAACTGACAGTACAAAAGGCACAAAAATCTTGAAATCACTATGTAAACCAGTGTTTCCCAACCAGTGTGCCGTGGCACACTAGTGTGCCGTGAGCGATCATCAGGTGTGCCGTGGGAAATAGGAACCTCCAAGCAGGCCCGGATTACCCATAAGGCCAGACTAGGCCATGGCCTCGGGCGGCAGGTTTTGGGGGGCAGCGGATTCGGCCCCCCGAAAACATTATTTTTTTAAAAAAACACCCCCTCGCAGCGCTTTCCCCCGCCCTCTCCCGAGAGAGTCATCATACCTCGGGAGAGGGCGGGGGGAGAGCGCTGCGAGGGGGCGGGGAGGAGGGAATGGCGCCCTCCCCTCGCCTGGGCCGCCCCCTTGCAAAGGAAGGAGGCGGCCAGGAGGAGGAAGGGAAGCTCCGCCCCGCCGGCGGGCATGCATGCATGCGCACGCATGCCAGCGGGCTTCCCTTCCTCCTCCTCCTCCGGGCCGCCTCCTTCCTTTGCAAGGGGCGGCCCAGGCGGCAGGAGGAGGGCGGGACTTTCCTTCCTCGCGCCTTCCTTTCGGTCGCGGGAGGAGGAGGAGGAGGTGGACGGAAGCCGCGGCACTGCTCGTGGGGTTCCGTCCGCCTCCTCCTCCTCCCGCGACCGAAAGGAAGGCGAGGAAGATGAAGGGAAGTCCCGCCTCCTCCTCGCGCCCTCCTTTTTGGTCACGGGAGGTGGAGGAGGCGGCAGACGGAAGCCCCATGAGCAGTGCCGCGCGGCTTCCATCCACCTCCTCCTCCCGCGCTCGAAAGGAAGGTGCGAGGTGGACGGAAGCCGTGGGGCCGGTGCCGCGCAGCTTCCGTCCACCTCCTCGGGCCCTCCTTCCGGTCGCGGGAGGAGGAGGCGACGGAAGCCGCATGGCCGGGGCTGCTGCCGCACATGCGCAGCAGCGCCCTGGGGGCGTGGCTTTCCGCGCCCTGGGGGGGCGGTGCGGGGCGTCTTGGCCTCGGGCGGACAAAGAGCCTAATCCGGGCCTGCCTCCAAGACCCTTTCTTCCCCCTCCTGCCGAACACTTTTCCTTCTCCACTCGGGCTCCCTTCTTCCCAGCCTCGCTCTGCTCGCTTTGCCTCGCTTTGCTCACGCTGCCACTTCTGCGGGAGGAGGGAGGGAGGAAGACGTGACCCATGCGGGCACTACTGCGCAGACTCGCCCCATGTCTTCCTCCCTCCCTCCACAGTGCTCTCTGGATATAGGTGAACTACAACTCCAAAACTCAAGGTCAATGCCCACCAAACCCTTATAGTATTTTCTCTTGGTTATGGGAGTACTGTGTGGGAAGTTTGATTCCATTCCATCATTGGTGTTCAGAATGCTCTTAGATTGCGGGTGAACTATAACTCCCAGCTGTTGAGCAAGACCTTTGTGTGTGTCTTTCTGCCATTCCTGCCAGGATATATATGTTGTGTTCATCGAAACAGGCCCAGGTTTCACACTGAGTGTATAAATACATTTAAAAACATATTAACTATATGTATGACTGTGTTAGAGTGTCATTTGGTGTCATTTTGGTTGGTGGTGTGCCCCAGGGTTTGGTAAATGTAAAAAATGTGCCGCGGCTCAAAAAAGGTTGAAAAACACTGATGTAAGCAATGTAAAGCTTTCCTTCTAAGAGCAAGGTGAGTGGGAGATATGCGTGTGCTTCCAAAATGCAGAAGGACTGTGAGTAATTTGCCCACTGGTGCAGTGACCCAACTGCATCCTTTGCAAGCCACTACCTTTCACTGCCATCTTTAATAGGGCAATAAAACTCTTCTGGTGATATTGTAAACATTACTAAGGTAGGCGAAGCTCTTAAAACATTAAAAATCACTCCATAAATGCAGGGCATTACTAGATACTGGTCAAATAAATGTGTGTTTTAACAAAGTAAGGCATAGAAAAGCTGGCAATTATTCGTGGAATTCCAGGCGAGAAGAGAATTCAATGATCCCTCCACAGTTGCGGTTCTGGCTTCTGTCGATTTTATTTTTCACAGATTTGATTAAAAAGTGATCTCTAGGAATCTCTAGGTCAGGGGTGCCCACACTTTTTCAGCATGCAAGCTACTTATAATAAAACCAAGTCAGAAAGATCTACCTACCTCAAGGCTGGCTGGAGAGGGAGGGGCGGGGCTTGGTGCGCCATGGCTCCGCCCCCTCTGGCTTCAGCTCTACCAGCAGCTTCTCCAGGCTTGAGGATGGCAGTGCCAAGCCAGTGGTGGCATAGCTATGTCACCACTGGCTTGGCCCTGCTATCCTCAAGCCTGGAGAAGCTGCTGGCAGAGGCGGAAGCCAGAGGGGCGGGGCCAGGCGTGACCTGGCCCCGCCCCTCCCTCTCAAGCTTCAGCTGCTGGTAGAGCCCAGCAGCTTCTCCAGGCTTGAGGATGGCAGTGCCAAGCCAGTGGTGGCATAGCTTGCAGAAGGCTGGCTTGGCACTGCCCTCCTCAAGGCTGGAGAAGCTGCTGGTAGAGCGGAAGCTGGGGGGGGGCGGGGCTTGGCGTGACCTGGCTCTGCCCCTCTCTGGCTTCAGCTCTACCAGCAGCGTCTCCAGGCTTGAGGATGGCAGTGCCAAGCCAGTGGTGGCATAGCTAGCACAAGGCTGGCTTGGCCCTGCCCTCCTCCCGGCTGGAGAAGCTGCTGGTAGAGCTGAAGCCGGGGTGGGGCGGGGCTTGGTGTGACCTGGCTCCGCCCCCTCTGGCTTCAGCTCTACCAGCAGCTTCTCCAGGCTTGAGGATGGCAGTGCCAAGCCAGTGGTGGCATACCAAGAACAAGACAGGCTTGGCCCTGCCCTCCTCAAGGCTGGAGAAGCTGCTGGTAGAGCGGAAGCTGGGGAGGGGCGGGGCTTGGCGTGACCTGGCTCTGCCCCTCTGGCTGGCTTCAGCTCTACCAGCAGCGTCTCAGGCTTGAGGATGGCAGTGCCAATCCAGTGGTGGCATAGCTAGCACAAGACTGGCTTGGCCCTGCCCTCCTCAAGGCTGGAGAAGCTGCTGGTAGAGCTAAAGCCGGGGCAGGGGGCGGGGCTTGGCATGGCCTGGCTCCCCCCCCTCTGGCTTCAGCTCTACCAGCAGATTCTCCAGGCTTGAGGATGGCAGTGCCAAGCCAGTGGTGGCATAGCTTGCAGAAGGCAGGCTTGGCACTGCCCTCCTCAAGGCTGGAGAAGCTGCTGGTAGAGCGGAAGCTGGGGAGGGGGCGGGGCTTGGCGTGACCTGGCTCTGCCCCTCTCTGGCTTCAGCTCTACCAGCAGCGTCGAGGATGGCAGTGCCAAGCCAGTGGTGGCATAGCTAGCACAAGGCTGGCTTGGCCCTGCCCTCCTCAAGGCTGGAGAAGCTGCTGGTAGAGCGGAAGCTGGGGAGGGGGCGGGGCTTGGCGTGGCCTGGCTCTGCCCCCCTCTGGCTTCAGCTCTACCAGCAGCGTCTCCAGGCTTGAGGATGGCAGTGCCAAGCCAGTGGTGGCATAGCTAGCACAAGGCTGGCTTGGCCCTGCCCTCAAAGGCTGGAGAAGCTGCTGGTAGAGCTGAAGCCGGGGGGGGGGCGGGGCGGCGCGGCCTGGCTTTGTCCCCTCTGGCTTCAGCTCTACCAGCAGCTTCTCAGGCTTGAGGATGGCAGTGCCATGCCAGTGGTGGCATAGCTTGCACAAGGCTGGCTTGGCCCTGCCCTCCTCAAGGCTGGAGAAGCTGCTGGTAGAGCTGAAGCCGGGGGGGGGGGGCTTGGCGCGGCCTGGCTCCGCCCCCTCTGGCTTCAGCTCTACCAGCAGCTTCTCTAAGCTTGAGGATGGCAGTGCCATGCCAGTGGTGGCATAGCTTGCACAAGGCTGACTTGGCACTGCCCTCCTCAAGGCTGGAGAAGCTGCTGGTAGAGCTGAAGCCTGGGAGGGGGCGGGGCTTGGCACAGCCTGGCTCCGTCCCCCTTCCAGGCTTTTGCTCTACCAGCAGCTTCTCAGGCTTGAGGATGGCAGTGCCAAGCCAGTGGTGGCATAGCTAGCACAAGTCCGGCTTGGCCCTGCCCTCAAAGGCTGGAGAATCTGCTGGTAGAGCTGAAGCCGGGGAGGGGCAGGGCTTGGCGGCCCTGGCTTTGTCCCCTCTGGCTTCAGCTCTACCAGCAGCTTCTCCAGGCTTGAGGATGGCAGTGCCATGCCAGTGGTGGCATAGCTTGCACAAGGCTGGCTTGGCCCTGCCCTCAAGGCTGGAGAATCTGCTGGTAGAGCTGAAGCCGGGGAGGGGGCGGGGCTTGGCGCGGCCTGGCTCCGTCCCCCTCTGGCTTCAGCTCTACCAGCAGCTTCTCCAGGCTTGAAGATGGCAGTGCCATGCCAGTGGTGGCATAGCTTGCACAAGGCTGGCTTGGCCCTGCCCTCCTCAAGCCTGGAGAAGCTGCTGGTAGAGCTGAAGCTGGGGGAGGGGCGGGGCTTGGTGTGGCCTGGCTCTGCCCCCTCTGGCTTCAGCTCTACCAGCACCTTCTCCAGGCTTGAGGATGACAGTGCCAAGCCAGTGGTGGCATAGCTAGCACAAGTCCGGCTTGGCCCTGCCCTCCTCAAGGCTGGAGAAGCTGCTGGTAGAGCTGAAACCGGGGGAGGGGGCGGGGACTCCAGAGGCCCCGCCTCACGCTCCACCTGCCTCTCTCTCACCCGGAAGCAACCCTGGAGCCTCCGCTGCCGGCGAGAGCGAGGAGCATCCTGCTTCTCTCTCGTCCCGAAGCAAACGTGGACAGTGCGCAGCGTGGGACGTGCGCACGGGCGGAAGGTGCACATGCGCAGAGCTGCTGGGAGTGCCAGAGCCGAGGAGGGGGCGGGGCTTGGCGGGCCCACATTTTCCGCTATGAAATTGTATATATGGCAGTGTGGACCCAGATAACCCAGTTCAAAGCAGATACTGTGGGATTTTCTGCCTTGATATTCTGGGTTATGTGGCTGCGTGGAAGGGCCCTTAGTGGCACACTGTGTAAACATGCACCACTTTGCAACACAGTCATTCAGTTTTAGCAATTATTTGGGGGTTAAACCAGCCCCTTATTAGAGAGACAGACACATATACAAACTCTAATGACAAAATGCACAGGGACACACAACATATTTCATAAAAACCTTTGATTAACATTTTCGAAAATATCTGATTTATTTATTATTTCAATTTATATACCACCCTTCCCGGGAAGGCTCGGGGTGGTTTACAACCACAACCAACACAATCACAGTAAAACAGATATCTATCTATGTATATAATAAAAGTCAGTGTTTGCGGGCGGGCAGTGGTGCGTGCGGAGGAATATGTGCCAGCGTTCCAATTGGTTGCCAATGTGGGATTATTTGCATAAAGGACTCTGATTGGCCAGCCTCAGAACTCCGACACTCTAAGGCACCAGACAGAGGGGATTGGTTGCCATGGAGGGGGTATTTGCATAAAAGACTCTGATTGGCCATCGACAGTCCAACATTCTAAGGTGACGGGAAGGAAAGAAATAAGGGAAGGAGAAAAGGAAGGAAGGAAGGAAGAAATAAGGAAAGGAGGAAAGGAAGGAAGAAGGAAAGGAGAAATGAAAGGAGAAAAGGAAGGAAGGAAGAAGGAAAGGAGGGAAGGAAGGAAAGAAGAAAGGAAGAAAAGAAGGAAGGAAAGGAGGAAAGGAAGGAAAGAAGAAAGGAAAGGAGGAAAGGAAGGAAAGAAGAAATAAAGAAAGGAGGAAAGGAAGGAAAGAAGAAATAAGGAAAGGAGGAAAGGAAGGAAGAAGGGAAGGAGGAAAGGAAGGAAAGAAGAAAGGAAAAGGAAAGGAGGAAAGGAAGGAAAGAAGAAATAAGGAAAGGAGGAAAGAAGAAATAAGGAAAGGAGGAAAGGAAGGAAAGAAGAAATAAGGAAAGGAGGAAAGGAAGGAAGAAGGGAAGGAGGAAAGGAAGGAAAGAAGAAAGGAAAGGAGGAAAGGAAGGAAAGAAGAAATAAGGAAAGGAGGAAAGGAAGGAAAGGGAAGAAGGAGGAAGGAAGGAAAGAAGAAAGGAAAGGAGGAAAGGAAGGAAAGAAGAAATAAGGAAAGGAGGAAAGGAAGGAAAGAAGAAATAAGGAAAGGAGGAAAGGAAGGAAAGAAGAAATAAGGAAAGGAGGAAAGGAAGGAAAGGAGGAAAGGAAAGGAGGAAAGGAAGGAAAGAAGAAATAAGGAAAGGAGGAAAGGAAGGAAGAAGGGAAGGAGGAAAGGAAGGAAGGAAGAAAGGAAAGGAGGAAAGAAGAAAGGAAAGGAGGAAAGGAAGGAAAGAAGAAATAAGGAAAGGAGGAAAGGAAGGAAGGGGAAGGAGGAAAGGAAGGAAAGAAGGAAGGAAAGGAGGAAAGGAAGGAAAGAAGGAAGGAAAGGAAGGAAAGGAAGGAAAAGGAAGGAAGAAAGGAAGGAGGAAAGGAAGGAAGGAAAGGAAAGGAGGAAGGAAAGGAAAGGAAAAAGAAGAAATAAGGAAAGGAGGAGGAAAGGGAAGGAGGAGAAAGGAAGAAGGGAAGGATAGGAGGAAAGGAAGGAAAGAAGAAAGGAAAGGAGGAAGGAAAGGAGGAAAGGAAGGAAGGAAAGGAGGGAAGGAAGGATAGGAGGAAAGGAAGGAAAGAAGAAAGGAAAGGAGGAAAGGAAGGAAAGAAGAAATAAGGAAAGGAGGAAAGGAGAAATAAAGGAAAGGAAGGAAAGAAGAAATAAGGAAAGGAGGAAAGGAAGGAAGAAGGGAAGGAGGAAAGGAAGGAAAGAAGAAAGGAAAGGAGGAAAGGAAGGAAAGAAGAAATAAGGAAAGGAGGAAAGGAAGGAAGAAGGGAAGGAGGAAAGGAAGGAAAGAAGAAAGGAAAGGAGGAAAGGAAGGAAAGAAGAAATAAGGAAAGGAGGTAAGGAAGGAAGAAGGGAAGGAGGGAAGGAAGGAAAGAAGAAAGGAAAGGGAAAGAAGAAATGAAAAGAACACCCCCCCCCCCCCGGCCTTGCTCCCGAGGAAGCCTCTCCTTCTCCTTCCACCCCTGGCTGCTGCTGCCGCTGCTGCCGGCCCCCCTGGGCCCCTTCTCCCCTTACCCATGGCCAGGGCGGAGCAGCAGCTCCCCGAGCAGCTCAGCGCCGGGCCCGGCCTGGCCCCCTTGGCAGGAGGGCCCCTCCTCCACCGCTCCTCCTCCGGCTCCATCGCCCCCGGCCCCGGCCACCGCCACCGCCGACGACGGCCCCTGCCTGCCTTGCGCCCGCCGCGCCCCCTGCCGGCCGGAGGACGCCTCGCCCTTCATCCTCACCATCACTAGAATGAGGAGCATGAGAACAATGGTAACAGTGATAATAATAATGATAATGATAATAATGATGATAATGATGATGATAATAATAATGATGATGATAATAATGATGATAATAATAATGATGATGATAATAATAATGATGATGATGATAATAATGATAATAATTATAATGATGATAATAATAATGATGATGATGATAATAATAATGATGATGATGATAATAATGATAATGATTATAATAATAATGATGATAATAATAATAATGATGATATAATAATAATGATGATAATAATAATGATGATGATAATAATAATGATGATGATAATAATGATGATGATAATAATGATAATAATAATGATGATGATGATGATAATAATGATGATAATTATAATGATGATAATGATGATGATAATAATGATAATAATTATAATGATGATGATAATAATGATGATGATAATAATAATGATGATGATAATAATAATGATGATGATAATAATAATGATGATGATAATGATGATGATGATGATAATAATAATGATGATAATAATAATATTATTTATAATGATAATAATAATTATAATTATTATCATAATGATGATAATGATAATAATAATGATAATGATAATAATGATAATGATGATAATAATGATAATAATGATAATAATGATGATAATAATGATAATTATAAATATAATGATAATAATAATGATGATGATAATAATGATAATAATAGTTTATTTATGCCTTCGAAGGGACTCGGGGCAGCTTTCATGAGGCCAGGCCCATCAAATGCAACCACAACAACGCATCCACAAAACAAGCAAGCAAAAAAAAAACCCCCGATATAAATAGTGTAACCCAACATAAAGCCCAGGAGAGATGTGAAAACACCGGGCCCACATGGAATACATTGGGATTTTTTTAAAAAAACAAACTAATGGGCGCGTACAGACTGGGGCGTGCCTAGGCACGGGGGTTATCGAGAGTTATGTGGGGAGATCAACCCAACGGGTAGATAAAGTGCTTCAGAGGACATTTTGCAGGGAGTGGGTCGTCAGAACAGGGCGTAATTTACTTCATTCAGGGAAGGCACATTGGAACAGCCACGTCTTCAGGCTCCTCCTAAAAACCACCAATGTGGGGGCTTGTCTAATATCCTTGGGGAGCACGTTCCAGAGTCGGGGGGCCACCACAGAGAAGGCAGTGGGAGCGAGAGCAGGGCCTCTCTCTCCAGATGATTGGTGAGATCACCTGGGTTTGTAAACAGCGGTCACGTAGGTAGGCGGGTCCCAGGCCGTTCAGGGTTTTGTAGGTCAGAACCTGCACCTTGAATTGGGACCGGAAGATGGACAGCAGCCAATGGCGCTCCTTAAACGGGGGTCGCTCCAGTTAGCAATCTGGCCGCCGCTCGTTGGACCAGTTGAAACTTCCAGGCCGCCTTCCTTCGCAACCAAAGCCTCGGCGCTCTCAGACTCACGCCATGCGGGCCCAATAATGCTATGGCATCCCGGGAGCTGCAGTGCAGTGGCCCCTCCTACACACACACGCGCGCTACCATGTCATCCAGGCCCGGATTACCCATAAGGCCACCCTAGGCCATGGCCTCGGGCAGCACTTTGGGGGGGGCAGCAAATCCGGACCCCCCCCAAATTTTAAAATCCCCCCCAAAATTTTTTTTCAAAAATTCAAAAAAAAAATTTTTTTAAGGCGCATGCGCGGCCGCCCCTCCCTTTGCTCTGCTCCCCTCAGCTCTGCTTTAGGAGGGAGGGAGAATCGGCTCCGCCCCTGACTCCGCCCCTCCTCACCAGCGTGGAGCCGATCCGCCCTCCCTCCTAAAGCCGGCCTGAAAAGGGCGCGACGACGCAAGGGAGGAGAGGCGGTGGCGCGAATTCTCTCCGCCTCCTCCTCCCTGCCTGGCGACGCCAAGCCAGGGAGGCGGAGAGAAGCCGCGCCGCCGCCCCTCCTCCCTTGCGTCGACACGCCATGCAAGGGAGGAGGGGCGGCGGTGGGACTCCTCTCCGCCTCCCTGGCTTGGCGTCGCCAGGCAGGGAGAAGCCGCGCCGCCGCCCCTCCTCCTTGCGTCACGCCAGCCCCGCCGAAAAGGGGTGGGCGGCGCGCAGGACGCGCAACGGGAGGGCGCCTCTTTCTCCTCCTTGCCCCACCCTCCTTCCTTCAATCTGGCGAGGAGGCGGGGGTGGGGAGGGGCGGAGCCGGGGAGGGGCGGAGGCCGACCCTTTGGCTTTGGGCGGCAAAAGGGCCTGATCCGGGCCTGATGTCATCCACGTTATCAAAGCAGAAAATCCACATGAGCTGCCTTGAACTGGATTGTTGAAGTCTACACTGCCCTATGATCCAGTTCAAAGTAGATAATCTGGTTTCTATATGGCAGTGTAGAAGGGGGGCAAAGGACACCCGCACCCCCAGCATAGAGAAGGTGCAAGGACTTGTAAAACTATAACTCCCATGACCCCGTAAGCATTGAAGCACCGAACTCAACCAAAGTGGTGTCAAGCTGCATTAAATCTATAGTGTAGCAAAGTGGTGTCAAGCTGCATTAAATCTATAGTTATTGAGTTGCTGTGAGTTGTTGTGAGTTTTTTGGGCCAACAAGTTCCAGTAGCATTCTCTCCTGTAGTTTCACCTACATCTGCAGCCAGCCTCTCCAGAGGTTCTGTTGTACTAGCCAAGCAAGTGGTGTGTGTGTGTGTGTGTGTGTACACACATATATACATATCTGTGGAATGTCCAGGGTGGGAGAAAGAACCTTTGTCTGTTTGAAGCAGTGTGAATGCTACAATTCAAGCTTGGTTCGCATCGAGTTGCAAAGTCATTCAGCGAGGATATCTACATAAATAATCATGAAATAGTTTTCCAAGATCTACAGAACACCTCAGCAAGCGAGAGTCCAAAAGCGGCAGGCTCAAACCCAGCACCTCAATCAGTGGCTGATACCAAATGAGAGACTTGGAAAGCACTGAACAGGCTGCGCCCTGGCACCACGAGATGCAGAGCCAACCTTGAGAAATGGGGCTCCGGCCCCCTAACTTGTTTTAATAAAATACAAATTAAAAATAAAAAATAAAATAAAAAAAATAAAATAAAATACCTAGGTCGAAATCCCGTCTGTGGCTGCGTAGTCTCGCGAAAACTGCCGAAATCTCGGGTCCCGTGGGATTTACAGCCAGCCTGGGCGCGCGCCTCCTCCTCCCTCGCGGCTGCTTCCAGGCCATTCATTCCCTCAGAGAGAGGGAGGAGGGGGTGAGGCAGGGAAAGCCCCTCCTGGCTCCATCCTCTTCCTGTGGAGGGCCCTCGCTTCCCGCCCTGCGGATGGGAGAGCCGCCGCGCCCAGCCTGAGCTTGGCCTCGGCTCCAGCGAGGCTCTTCGGGGACGGCGTTGGCGCTTCGGCCCTGTGGCGGGGCTCCCGCAGTATGGGTAAGGAAGAGCCTGGCTCGAATCAATCAATCTAAAAACAGTGGGACGTTGGGTGTGGGGGGGGGAGGGGTCCTTCCGCGGCAGTTTCCTTGGCGATGCTTCCTTCCCCTCCTCTGCGCCCCCTTCCCCCGCGTGCAGGGTGCAACGTGGCTTCCTTTGCGCCGGCCCCCGCGGCTTGTTTTCCTTTCAGGGAGGGTGGGTGGGAGCTCTTTGGGCCTCTGGGAAAGGAGGCCCCATCAAGCCCTGAGACGGCATTGAGGTGTTTGGGTTTTTTTTGGTGTGTCCCAATTGGAGTGTGGACTCAAATAACTCAAAGGTATTAGGAAACATTCCCCCAAATCCACCAGTGTTCCCATTTGGGCATATTGAGTATTCATGCCAAGTTTGGTCCAGATCCATCATTATTTGAGTCCACAGTGCTCTCTGGAGGGAGGTGAACTACAACTCCACAACTCAAGGTCAACTGTAAGTAAATTGGAGCCGGGGAGGGAGTGGAGCTGGGGGAGGGCTGGGGCTGGGGCGGCAGACCTTCAGAGGTGATCAGTGACCAGCTACCCTGGGCCCGTAGAAGGACAGCCCTGTAATAGAATACCAAGTCTGCAAACTGTGTTTTGTTTGTTTGGGTCCCGCCGGCTTCACAAGCATGGCTGGTGGGGACGAGAGACAGGGCCTTCTCTGTGGTGGCCCCTCGGCTGTGGAACTCTCTCCCAAGTGATGCTAGGTCTGCCCCCTCCCTGTTGTCCTCAGGGCGGATCACAAACATGCAATAAAAACACAGAATGTAACAATGATAAAATAGCGGAAATTGCAGATTCCTAAAACTCATGGACATAGGCACAAGCGAGCCTTTGCATTTTAGATTTGGCTAAAAGATTTAGCTAAAAGCAAGCCCAAAAAGAGTGGTCTTGCACGCCCTCCGAAAAGGGACAAGCTCTGACATCGCACGAGCATGGTCCGGAAGTGAGTTCCATAGCACGGGAGCCGCAACAGAGAAGGCTCGCTGTCTCGTAGTGGACAGATGGCAGGAGCGGATCGATGGAATGACCAGCAAATTGCGCTCTTCCGAGCGTAGTGATCTCGAGGGAACGTACGGGGTAAGGCGGTCCCTCAGGTACACAGGCCCCAGACCAGTGTTTCTCAACCTTCCTAATGCTGCGACCCCTTAATACAGTTCCTCATGTTGTGGTGACCCCTAACCATAACATTATTTTCATTGCTACTTCATAACTGTATTTGTGTGTGGAGTGGGGGGGGGGGGTTGATTTTGTCATTTGGAAGTTGTAGTTTCTGGAATTTATAGTTCACCTACAATCAAAGAGCATTCTGAACTCACCAACAATGGAATTGAAACAAACTTGGCACTCAAAATTCCCATGACCAACAGCAAATACTGGAAGGGTTTGGTGGGCATTGACCTTGAGTTTGGGAGTTGTAGTTCACCTACATCCAGAGAGCACTATAGACTCAACAAGGATGGATCTGGACCACACTTGACACAAATCCTCAATATACCCAAATGTGAACACTGGTGGAGTTTGGGGAAAATAGATCTTGACAATTGGGAGTTGTAGTTGCTGGAATTTATAGTTCTCCTACAATCAAAGAGCCCCTTGCACCCCACCAATGATAGGAATGGGTCAAACTTCTTATACAGAACCCTCATGCCTTGAAGGGACTAGCTGGTGTGAGCCTCCATCCCACCTCTCTCACTCTCCTTCACCTACACATGCGCATCATGCTGCCATGCGCCAAGCATGCCTGCTCTCCCCTCCCTGCTTGGAGTCTCAGAAACAGCCCTCCCCTTGGCTGGGAGGCCTGCCAATCACAGCAAAGAAGAGCTTTAGGTCTGTTTCCAAAAAGAAAGAGAAGGACAAGCGGAGAGATCTTCAACCTTCTCTGCAAAAGGGCTTCCTAAGACCATCAGAAATATATGTTTTCTGATGGCCTTTGGCGACCCCTCTGAAACCCTCTCGTGACCCCCTTGGGGGTCCCGACCCCCAGGTTGGGAAACACTGCCCTAGACCGTGTAAGGCCTTAAAGGTAAGAACCAGCACCTTGAAGGCAATTCGGTACTCAATAGGAAGCCAGTGCAGTTGCCGCAGAATGGGAGTGATGTGCTCCCTCGCTGGTGCTCCCACCAGCAAGAGCAGCGGCATTCTGCACCACTACAATAACTCCTTCTCGAATTGCCCCCCTTAAAAAACAGCTTGCCCCTCCGTGAGGCCCATGCCCCTTGAGAACCACTGAGGCCATCTTTTCTTCAGCCGGGATAATGAATGACAAGATAACAGGGAGAGTTCGGCGTTAAATGGAAGTGCCGGGAGTACGTTCCGTTAAACACAACTTTAACTTTATTTTTTTATGACACCTATAAAACAGGTTACAACTTCAAAACAGTATCAAAAGTATAAACACTTAAGTCATATACATATATACTTCAGTCTGCAAATGCAGTTATGAATACTCGTGGGTAACGGCACCGGAACAGTGGTGTGTAGACATCCAAGGTAACAGGCTAAAAATGCAAAGCACGAGGTAGCGGCCTTTCGGAGTATCTTCTTAAGGATACTTTAATGAGCAGGGTAGGCTCACCTATTCCATTGTTTTTAAATGGCACTAGTATAGACAATACGTTTGCAACTCAGAACCCGGTCTCTCTCAATAACCAGCCAGCTATGGAATTAGATCATGTTATCCGAACTGTCTGCGCAGGCGCAGGAAATACCATATGTGCAATTCACAAGGACCACGATGGGGAAACATCATGTTCTGGAAGAGAAGGGGCACAGCTTTTCCTTGGGGGGGGGGGGGATCTGACATGTTTCACCAGTAATGTAAGTTTGCTCAAGTTGTAAAATTCTATACACATTAACTTTAATCGCCCTAATTTTTTGCCATCTAAACCAGGGCTGCCCAACAGGCGGCCCGCGGGCCGCACACAGCCCCCCCCAGCCTGTTGGACATGGCCCCCGCTACCCTCCTGAAAGATTTTTTTTAATTTTTTTTAAAAAAAGATGGCGGCCGGGGGGGGGGGGAGGCGGGGCAGGGAGAAGGGAGCCAGCTCCTCCTCCCTGCACCGCCCCCTCCGTCCCTCTCTCCGCACCGCCCTTCCTAGGGAGGGGGAACCGCCGAAAAGGAGCAGTAGGCGGCGCCAAGGGCGCTGCATCAGAGGCCTGGGGTGACGCACCGCCCTTGGCGCCGCCTACTGCTCCTTTTCGGCGGCTAGGAAGGGCGGAGGAGCCGCCGAAAAAGAGCAGTAGGCGGCGCCAAGGGCGGCGCATCAGAGACCTGGGGTGACGCGCCGCCCTTGGCACCGCTTACTGCTAGGAAGGGCGGGGGAGCCGGCTGCCTTCTTCCTCCGTAGCGCCTCCTCCTTCTCCCCGGATCCAAGCGGCGGCGCGAGCGGGGGGAAAGAGGAGAGGCTTCGGAGAAAGGAGGCAGCCGGCTGCTTTCTTCCTCCGTAGCCCCTCCTCCTTCTCCCCGCTCGCGCCGATCCGAGCAGCGGCGCGCCCGGGGAGGAGGGGCTACGTGAGCGAGCGGCCCTGCCCCCACCCCTCCCCCCGCTCACTGATCACCTACGGTCCCCCAGGTGATCAGTGACACTTCTTCTGGCCCTTGGGTCGGAAGAAGTTGGACAGCCCTGATCTAAACAATACTGAGAGATGAGAGATGACTAGATCACTGAACATACGATCCTCAACCAAGGTTATCTTGCCCTTTTCACATTTAGGGAATACGATTTGGCCGTCGTTGGCATTCCACTGATAACAAGGCGGTAATGGTCAATATTCTGGTCCGAAACCTTTCCACAAGAGTGAGGTAAAGAGTCCTGGGTGCGTCCAAAATGGACTAAGATTAGCCTTGCTGGAGAATATGACACATACAGAATTATTAGTTTCAGCCGTAAAATGGAGGTTCTCCTCCTGAGGTCTTTCTTCCTCTCACGGGAGGTTCCAATGGATAACACTTTCAACATGCCTCAAACGGAATATTAAAAATGTAACAGATGTTCAGGAAAAATGCATTTTTCAACACTTGTGACAAGGGGGAAACACATCAAGATCCGACGGCGAGTTTGGATATATTTTGAGTCTAGCATCCAAACTAAAGCCAACACAATACATAGCAAATAGGATGGGAAAGGGTGAAGGGAACTTCATTACACTCTCGTTTGGGTACCGGGCGTTGTTCGGGTTATTTTTTAATTGTACAAAATGCATAAGGTTGTGGGTGAACTACAACTCACATCATGCCAGCGTAACCCCAAAAAACTCTTTATCAGTACTCCAAGTTTGTGATGTTGGGCAAGTTTGCTCTAGATGCCTCATGGGTGGGGTTCAGTGTGCTCTCTGGCTGTAGGGTAAACTACAACTCCCACTATGGTGAGGCAGTCCCCTCAAACTCCTCCAGTAGGTTGAGTTAGTCATGGGGATTCTGTGTGCCAAGTTTGGTCCAGGTCCACCATCTGTGGAGGTCACCGTTACTCTAGTTGTGAGTGAACTACAACTCCCAGAAAGAAAGGTCAGTTCCCCCCCCCCAAAAAAAACCCTCTGCAGCAATCAAATTTTGGCATATCAGGTATGTGTGCCTAGTTTGGTCCAGATCCATCAGTATTTGGATTCACGGTGCTCTCTGAATGTAGGTGAACTACAAGTCCCCCAAATCAAGGTGAATTTTCCCCAAACACCTCCAGTATTTTTTGCTGGTCATGGGGCTCTGCGTGCCAAGTTAGGTCCAATTCCATCTTTGGTGGTGTTCAGAGTGCTCACTCATTGAAGCTGAACTATAAATCCCAGTACCTACAACTCCAAAATGTCCGGGCCAATTCCCCTCAAAACCCACCAGTATTCAAATTTGGGCACATGCATGCCAAGTTTGGTCCAAACCCATCATTATTTGGGTTCATAGTGCACTCTGGATGTAGGTGAACTACAACTCCTATAAATCCCTCCAAAGACCGCCAGTAATTTTTTTGCTGATGATGGAGGTTCTGTGTGCCAAGTTAGTTCCTGGTCCCTCGTTGGTGGAGTTCAGAGTGCAGTTCTTAGATTGCGGGTAAACTATATATCCCAGGGCCTACAACTTCTATAAATCATGGTGAATTCTCCCCAAACCTCTCTAGTATGTTCAGCTGCTGGTCCATTCCTCTGTTTGCTGTGTGGCATAGAAAATAATAGGAAAGGGTGAAGGGAGAGGCAAGGGGGCGAAGTTATGCAAATTCTACACCTATGCAGAGAGTAAAAAACACTGGGGTGCCTGTGGTGGAGGAAACCTATAAAATCTAGGGTGAAATTGTCCCCATATGAAAGCCTTCACTTGGGTGGTGGGTAGTGTTGGTTTGTGGAGGACATGCTCTTGTACATGTTCATGGTGCGCATTCTAACCTGCAATGTCATTGGAGGGAGGGCCATTGGAGGGTGTCTCCTGAGTACTGGGAGCTATAGTTGTTTGTGGAGGCAGGAGCTTGCAGGTGTAAGTGGACACTCCTGCCACACACACAGACATATTTCCAGGGGCGGGCAACCTACGGCCCGCGGGCCGATTCTGTCCGGCCCGGGGAGAAGGGCGCCGGGGCCGGGCCAAGAGGAAGGGGTGCCGCTGCCGCCATCCCATCGCGAGCCGTGGGGCCTGTGTCGGCAGACAGCCCACTGCTCCGGAGAACAATCAGAGCAGCGGTGGCTTTGGAGTGCCTGCCATCCTGAGAGGTGATCTGGGCCTGCAGCGGGAGCAGTCGGCGACCTGCGGTGGCTGATCGCCCTGGCGACCCGGAAGAGTTGATTGTCTTTCGGGTCACCAGGGCGATCAGCCGCCTCAGGTTGCCGACTGCTCCCGCTGCAGGCCCGGATTGCCTCCTGGGATGGCAGGCACTCCAAAGCGATCAGCTGGGGGCGAGCAGGTGGAGGCCTGCAGCCTCCAATCGCCTGCTGCTCTGCTGCGGCGGCGGCTGGGTCCGCTTTGCCATCCTCTGGGCTGGGTCCATTGGGCCATTCCATCTTGGGATCCTTCCTCTCTTGAGGATGTCAGCCTCTCTCTTGGTTCGCACCTTGTCTTCTTGAATTTCATTTTATTTTAGTGGTTTTTATTATTATTTTATAATAATTTTATAATAATACTAGCTGACCCGTGCACGAGTTGCTGTGCCAGACGCCATTCTCTCTCTCTCTCTGTCTTTCTTTCTGACTGTGTGTCTCTCTCTCTCTTTCTTTCTCTCTTTCTCTCTGTCTTTCTTTCTCTCTCTCTCTCTCTTTCTTTCTCTCTCTCACTCTCTATCTGTCTCTCTTTCTCTGTCTGTCTTTCTTTCTGACTGTCTGTCTCTCTTTATCTCTGTCTATTTCTCTCTCTGTCTCTTTCTTTCTTTCTCTCTCTCGGTCTTTCTTTCTGACTGTCTCTCTTCACTCTCTGTCTCTCTCTGTCTCTCTCTGTCTCTCTCTCGCTTTCTTTCTCTCTATCTGTCTCTCTCTCTTTCTTTCTTTCTCTCTCTCTCCCTCCCCGCCGCTGTTCCAGATCGGGGCGGCGAGGGGGAGGCGGAAGGAGGAGGGGCTAAGGAGGAGGAAGGGAGCCGATTTTAGTGCTTCTGCGACTTATAGTTTAGTTGTCTATTTACCGAGTTGCACGACGTGTCACAAATATATATATATATAGATAATAATACAATAAATAATATAATGTTATATTACATTATAATTTCAATATATTATGTCTATATATATATATACTATAATAATTATGATATTAATACTAATAATATATGAATATTTCTTGATATATTAATATGTTAATATTAATGATGTGTAATATATAGTAAATATATAAATAAATAAAGTAGATTAGATTGCAGTTCAGCCTTTAGGTGCGGCCCTCCATAATATTTCTCATGTGGCCCCTTGGAAAAAAATAATTGCCCACCCCTGATATATAGATTACATACTCCTTTTGTTTGATAACTGATATATATATATATATACTAGCTGTACCCGGCACGCGTTGCTGTGCCCTTTTTAGGAGATGCGAGAAAGTCCAATCATCCACGGTGTGCCCTCCTCTAAACTGCAGTTGGATGGAGTGTGGGTCATGGGGGCATGGTGTGCCAAGTTGGGTCTTTATTGGTCTTGGTTCTGGGCCACAGTGGTCTGTGGGGAATGATGGGTTTTGAAGTACTACAAATCCCATTTTCCATGGTGGTACTTCATGTCCCATCATGCATGGTCGGGGCTCTGTGTGCCAAGGTAGGTTACTGTAAATTCAAGCCATACACAATGTCCCATGAGCTGAGGCCTAGTTAGGAACAGCAAGTTAATGAAGCCTTACTGTCAATTCAGGCCATACACAATGTCCAATGAGCTGAGGCCTAGTCGGGAGAATCAAGTTAATGAAGTCTTACTGTCAATTCAGAGCGTAAACAGCTTCCCAGTAAGTGAGGGCTAGTTAGGAAATCAAGTTAATGAAGTCTTACTGTCAATTTAGAGCGTAAACAGCTTCCCAGTAAGTGAGGCCTAGTTAGGAAATCAAGTTAATGAAGTCTTACTGTCAATTCAGAGCGTAAACAGCTTCCCAGTAAGTGAGGGCTAGTTAGGGAAATCAAGTTAATGAAGCCTTACTGTCAATTCAGGCCATACACAATGTCCAATGAGCTGAGACCTGGTCGGAGAATCAAGTTAATGAAGCCTTACTGTCAATTCAGAGCGTAAACAGCTTCCCAGTAAGTGAAGGCTAGTTAGGGAAATCAAGTTAATGAAGTCTTACTGTCAATTTAGAGAGTAAACAGCTTCCCAGTAAGTGAGGGCTAGTTAGGGAAATCAAGTTAATGAAGCCTTACTGTCAATTTTGGGCGTGGTCTGTGATTTTTTTGGGGTGTAAATTTTCGGTTGGAAGTGATTTGGGTGTTTGTGTTGGGGATTGGCTCAGGCCTTTTCCTTATTCTGTTTTGGCAGTTTATTATGGATCGGAATTTTCATGTTGGCTGGCCAGTGCAGCAGTTATGCAAATCCGCCCTTATTGGCAGCCAATCATGTTGTTCAGAATGTAGAGGCTGGGTGAGTCTTTGGCTGCCCCGGAGGATGCTGGTAAATGTAGTTTTATTTTTACTCGTTGTTTTGGGGGCCTTTTTAGGTTTTGGGGGAGTTTCTTTGCTACAAACGCGTACCTTGCTTGAGGCCTATTTCTGTTGGCAAGTATTGTGTTTCTGCGTTGTATGGTTTCTTTGTTTGAGGTATACATCACATGACGTGAACCCATTTATATAATAGATATGATCCATACAAAAAAGGATATCAAATCTTCAGTTTCCAAGTGAGAAAGCAGCTTCTTCAGAGGAATATACTGACCTAGGGATGGCACACAGCCCAGCATAACTAATTTATGCTTGGCTCTTGTAATGGCAACGTTGAGACGCCTCCAGTCCTTCAGAAGTTCCCCAAGCTTTAAATAAACAGTAGATATAAAATTAAACAGAATCCAACCAAAACTATCAGTTTGCGCTGAATAATTAATTTCAAGGCCATAACTTCCATTTCAAAATATAATCTACTTACTTTTCCATCACTGTTACTCCTTACAAAGGAAACGATGATGATGCTTTTGTCTCTTCCTTGGTACTTGTCCACAGTATTTACTTCTACTTTACTGATCTGCGAACTTGTCATCAAGTCAGTGATTACTTTGAGCTGGTGCCTGTATGGAGATATGACTCCAATATCCGATGGCCTACAACCAGCCTAAAAAAAGAATTGTCGGATATTAAATTATGAACTCTAACAGAAGGGTCATTTTAGACAATAGAAACCCTTTCGAAAACTGGTATGTCATAATCCCAAAATGTGTAGGTGTCAACTGGGCCAAGACAATATGAAGAAAAATACAAAACCGAAAGTGGTCGTACAAATGTGAACTCTAACTCAAACAATGAACACATAAAACCTGAAGAAGTATATTTAATATGCCTCAATAATTACATTTGATATAGGAATGAACATACTGTGCTCATAGGCTAACCCATCTAAAAGATATTGTCATAAGCCAAAAGGAAATGAAGGGAAAATGGGGCGCACAATAAGGTAGATTGAGAAGTCAAAGACTCGAAGAAGAGGCACATTTAAAGCACAATTTAAACAGCAAGCAGGGGGAAAATACAGATGCAGGGAGGCAAGGAGGTTTATACAAGTTAAGCAGGCAAAAGGAAGACAGTTTTGAAACCGACAATACTCGGCCTGGTGGTGAACATTTCAGAACTCGTAACAAAACTTTCAAAATTTCGTTATAAATGGCAGTTCCTAATTGGTTCTGTCTTAAAAATCATCAATAATGAAATAATAATGAAGTTTTGAAAGTTTTGTTATAGTTCTGAAATGTTCACCACCAGAACCTTAACAACACTGTAGAAGCAAAGCACCAGCGCCACCTAGTGTTCACCACCAGAACTTAAGCAACACTTTAGAAGCAAAGCACCAGCGCCACCTAGCATTCACCACCAGAACTTTCGCAACACTGTAGAAGCAAAGCACCAGCGCCACCTAGCGTTCACCGCCAGAACTTTAGTAACACTTTAAAAGGAAAGCACGAGCGCCACCTAGTGTTCACCACCAGAACCTTAACAACACTGTAGAAGCAAAACACCAGCACCACCTAGTGTTCACCACCAGAACTTAAGCAACACTTTAGAAGGAAAGCACCAGCGCCACCTAGTGTTCACCACCAGAACTTTCGCAACACTGTAGAAGCAAAGCACCAGCGCCACCTAGTGTTCACCGCCAGAACTTTAGCAACACTTTAGAAGGAAAGCACCAGCGCCACCTAGTGTTCACCACCAGAACTTTAACAACACTTTAGAAGGAAAGCACCAGCGCCACCTAGCGTTCACCACCAGAACTTAAGCAACACTTTAGAAGGAAAGCACCAGCGCCACCCAGTGTTCACCACCAGAACTTTCGCAACACTGTAGAAGCAAAGCACCAGCGCCACTTAGCGTTCACCACCAGAACTTTAGCAACACTTTAGAAGGAAAGCACCAGCGCTACCCAGTGTTCACCACCAGAACTTTCGCAACACTGTAGAAGGAAAGCACCAGCGCCACCTAGTATTCACCACCAGAACTTTAGCAACACTGTAGAAGGAAAGCACCAGCGCCACCCAGTGTTCACCACCAGAACTTTCACAACACTGTAGAAGCAAAGCACCAGCGCCACCTAGTGTTCACCACCAGAACTTTAGCAACACTTTAGAAGGAAAGCACCAGCGCCACCCAGTGTTCACCACCAGAACTTTAGCAACACTGTAGAAGGAAAGCACCAGCGCCACCCAGTGTTCACCACCAGAACTTTCGCAACACTGTAGAAGCAAAGCACCAGCGCCACCTAGTGTTCACCACCAGAACTTTCGCAACACTGTAGAAGCAAAGCACCAGCGCCACCTAGTGTTCACCACCAGAACTTTAGCAACACTTTAGAAGGAAAGCACCAGCGCCACCCAGTGTTCACCACCAGAACTTTCGCAACACTGTAGAAGCAAAGCACCAGCGCCACCTAGTGTTCACCACCAGAACTTTAGCAACACTGTAGAAGCAAAGCACCAGCGCCACCCAGTGTTCACCACCAGAACTTTCGCAACACTGTAGAAGGAAAACACCAGCGCCACCCAGTGTTCACCACCAGAACTTTAGTTTTGTAAGTACTTTAGAACCATTGAGAACCATGATTGCCCAGGCCTAATATATACACTAAGAAAAATACATAGAAGAATCTAAGATAATAACAAATACAGTCAGCCCTCCACACTTGTGGGAGTTAAAGATGTGTGCAGGAATACAGTATCATTCCTTTTCTAAGGGAAGTTTCATCTCTGAACCTTGTGCATTGTAAAATGGGTATTCTACTAAATAAAGGCCGGCAATGTCTACTGTTTTTAACTTATGTGAATGTATATGATGTATTTTAATGCTAATTGTATTTTAATGCTAACTGTATTTTAATGTATTTTAATTTTGACTGTTTTTGGTTTTTTATTATATGTATACTGTGTTTTTGGCATCGAATTGTTGCCGTTGTTAGGCCGCTCTGAGTCCCCCCTCAAGGGTTGAGAAGAAGCGGGGTAGAAATGGTGGAAATAAATAAATAAATAGTATTTGAGGAGACTGCACTGACCCTTGCTGGACGTACTCCAATACTTCTCTGTTCCATCCACCCTCAGATTTGATAAATCTTCACAAAAATGGTTTTGTTTTTTTAAAAAAACTAAACAGCCTAACTCACAGAAAGTAAGGTATATGGGGGGGCTCTGCCAGGCTCTCCTTGAGTCCAGGCTCTTTTAAAGTGATGAAGATTCTTGATTTAATAAGAGAGAAAACCACAGGTCCGTGTTTTTTCTTTTAAAAAAGTTTTTTATTCACCAAAAAGGCTTTTTTTAAAAAGAAAAGAAAAGAAACAAACAAAAAGTGAAACTTCCATGGAAACAACATTTAATAACTTAGAAGAGATTATATTTCTTTTGTATAGTTTGCAAAGCAGAATTTTATAAAACTGTGGGATGCGTGAAATGCATACCCCCTCCATTTTGAAGTATCTGCTAGAAAATCTTGGCGGGAGGAAGAGCAAAGATGAAGAGCACCAACAAATGTGAAACTGAACAATCTACTCAGAGAAACCTCTCTATTCAAATGACAATTATCTATCTATCTATCTATCATGTATATAATAAAAGTTAGTATTTGCGGCGGTGCGGAGGGCAGGAGGTGCGGAGGAATATGTGCCAGCATTTCGATTGGTTGCCACTGTGGGATTATTTGCATAAAGGACACTGATTGGCCAGCTTCAGAACTCCGACACTCTAAGGCAGTGTTTCTCAACCTTCCTAATGCCATGACCCCTTAATACGGTTCTTCATAACATTACTTTTGTTGCTACTCCATAACCGTAGTTTTGCTACTATTATGAATCGTTGTCACGATCACGGACTTACCGGCCCCTTAAACACACACACGGAGACATACTAAAGGCTAACTACTTTATTGAGTATAATAACAGCTTAAGAATATAGTCCAGTATCAAAAGAATGTCCAAAAAGTGTCCAATAGGCTGGAGTAACAATGTCCAAAGGTATCCAAAAGGCTAGAGCAACAATGTCCAAAGGTAGCAGGGAATTCAAGGCTTGGCAAGGCTTCGCAATCCACTGCGAATCAGGAGACAAGGCAAGGCTTCGCAAATCAATGCGAATCAGGAACAGGACAAGGTAAAGCAAGACAATGCTTGGCGACCACAGCCTGTGGTCTTACTCCGTTTCGCCAGTACAGGTACGACGTGGCCGGAGAACTGAGGATGCGTTCCCACGGCCCCTGTACTTAATCCTTCGGCCGAGGTCCGCGACGCTCTAGGCTCCTCCGTCTCCAATCTCTGCTCACGGACCTCGGTCGGTCTAGGACCCTAGACCAAGCCCTCCGGGAAGACTCAATGTCTCGTCTCCTATCGAAGGAACGACCTTGCCTCTCAACAGCTGTGTCGCTATCTTCCTGAGAGCTTTCCTCCCTTGCACTTTCCCATTCGACTTCTTCCATGTTTACACTATCTCTATCTTGGGAATTCTTCCCCCCTGGGTGTTCATAACTCCCTTCGCTGCTTCCCATCTCCACCTGGTGATCGGAATCTATGCTAGGCCCAAACATCATCTCATCCCATGCCAGACTCTCTGTAGGCGATTGAGGCCCATCCGCAGGGCCCTGTGCTTCCCCCCAGTCATCTAGCTCATCCTCTGAATCCACTTCTGCTGCTGCAGGCCCTAAAGCTAATGGCACCCCGGGACCCGTTCCCTGCCCTCCAGGCACAAACGAGAACTGCTGTGCTACACTATCCCCCCCCTCAGGGCCCCTCCTGGGCCGCCCTCGAGGTTTGGGCTTGTCAGGGTACTTATGTGAAAGCGAGCCACCAAGTCCGGCGCATGGACATCCCGAGCCCGGGTCCATGACCGTTCTTCCGGCCCCATCCCTTCCAGTCCAGCAAGTACTCCAACTTCCTGTAGCGGATGCGAGCATCCAAGATGTCCTGCACCTCCAACTCCTCCCCGCCATCGCGCATCACAGGGGGGAGGGGCGGCTGCGACACATCAGGCCGCACCTCCTTCGCCGGGCGGAGCAGCGAACGATGAAACACCGGGTGGAGCTTCATGTCCGCTGGGAGTTGTAGTTTGAAGGACACAGGCCCCACCTTCTCCAGAACTTTGTAGGGACCCAAAAATCTGGCGTCAAGCTTGCGGCACGGGCGTTGCGTGGGCAAATTCTTGGTAGACAACCAAACTTTATCCCCCACCAGGATCTCAGGGCCCTCCTGGCGCCGCCGATCAGCCATCCGCTTGTAATCGGCCTTCGCCTGGTCCAATTGAGTGCGCAGCAAGTCTTGCAAGGCAGTGAGCTCTCGAAGCCAATCCTTGGCCTCCGAAACGTCCGCCGACGGGTCCACCGGCGGGTAGAACCGAGGGTGGTGTCCATAGTTGGCGAAGAAAGGAGTCTCTTTGAGGGATTCTTGCGTCGCATTGTTGTAGGCAAACTCCGCCAAAGACAACAAGGACGCCCAATTGGTCTGCTGATAGTTGACATAGCAGCGCAGGTACTGCTCCAAGGTGGCATTAACCCTTTCGGTCTGCCCATCGGTCTGCGGGTGATGGGCCGTGGACATCCGCACATCAATCCCCAGCAACTTCTGGACGGCCTTCCAGAACTGGGAAGTGAATTGGGTGCCCCGGTCCGTCACCAAGCTTTGCGGAAGTCCATGCAGCCGAAACACATGTTGCACAAACATATCAGCAGTCTCCTTGGCAGTAGGCACCCCCACACAGGGGATGAAATGTCCCATCTTGGTGAAGCAGTCCACCACGACCAAGATCGAGGTGAAACCCTTGGACTTGGGGAGGTCGGTGATGAAATCAGCTGAAATCATCTTCCAGGGAGCGGAAGGGGTCGGCAGCGGCTGGAGCAAACCGGCCGGCTTGCCCCCCTGGTTCTTAGCCCGCTGGCACACAGGGCAGGATCCCACATAGTCCTCCACATCCCTCCGCACTTTAAGCCACCAAAAGTCACGTAGGTCCAGTTGCAGAGTCTTGAAAGGCCAAAGTGGCCCGCGGCCTGCTATCATGGCAAAGCTTGAGAATGTCCTCCCGCTCGGGCCCAGGGAAACATAGACCGAGTCCCGGTGGTAGAGCACCCCGTTCTTTAACCTGGAAAGGGGCTTGGGGCCCCTTGGTCAGCTGCTCCTGCACCCAGGGGTCGGTCTGCTGGCGGGCAGAGACCCGAACACTCAAAGGTCGCTTATCTCCAGGGGCTGGCGGAGCCGCTGGAGGGTGGACAGGGAGCGCGCCCGAGCAGCCGCAAAGTTCTCCGCTTTGAGCAACCTGGCCTCCGACTGCCCGGCCCCATCACGAACGCACTCCGGCTTACGGGACAACGCATCAGCTTGCTTGGTCTGCTTGGGGTCACGAGTGAATGCGGAAATTGAATCGCTCAAAGAACAGGGACCATCTCTGTTGCCTCTGGTTCAATTTGCGCTGGGTCTTCAAGTGCTCCAAGTTCCGTGGTCGGTGTGAACCTCCACCGGGAACTTGGCCCCTTCAAGCAAGTGTCTCCAGACTTCAAACGCCACCTTGATGGCCAAAAGTTCCTTCTCCCAAATGGTGTAGTTCTTTTTCCGGGCCGTCAGCTGCCGGGAGTAGTAAGCACAGGGCAACAAGTCCGTCCCTGGGGCTGTAGCAGGATCGTCGCCCCACCGCCACATCCGACGCGGCGGCCTGGACGATGAAAGGGGTGCGGGGTTGGGGTGCTGCAGAAGCGGCTGAGTGGTGAACAGCTGCTTCAACTTGCGGAAGCCCACATCTGCCTCCGGAGTCCAGCGGAAAGGCACCTTTACCCGCAGGCACTGGGTGATTGGATCAGCCCACTTGGCAAAGTCAGGAATGAACTTTCTGTAGTAATTGGCAAAGCCCAGGAATCGTTGGATGTCCTTCTTGCTGGCCGGAGCTGTCCAGTCGACCACAGCTTGGACCTTGGTGTCATCCATGGCAATGCCCGTTGGGGAGATACGGTAGCCCAGAAAGTCCACCTCCCTCAGATCAAAAGCACACTTCTCCAGCTTAGCATAGAGCCCGTGGGCCCGCAGTCTCTGGAGCACTTCTTTGACGTGGCGATCATGAGTTGCCTGATCCGGAGAAAAGATCAGCAGGTCATCCAGGTAGACTGCCAGATAGCGATCGAGCAGGTCCCGAAAATGTCATTCATGAAATGTTGGAAGCAGGCTGGGGCGTTGCACAACCCGAATCCCATCACCAGGTATTCGAAACTGCCCCACTTGGTCTGGAAAGCCGTCTTCCATTCATCACCTTGGCGAATCCGGACAAGGTTGTAAGCCCCCCTCAGGTCCAGTTTAGTGAACACCTTGGCACCCCGCATCCGCTCCAGGAGCTCGGGGATCAGGGGAAGGGGGTAGCGGTTCCGGATCGTGATCTTGTTGAGTTCCCTATAGTCATTGCAAAGCCGCAACTCCCGATTTCTTCTTGACGAACAAGATCGGCGCCCGGCCGGGATTGGGAGGGCCGAATGAACCCCTTCCGCAGATTCTCATCCACGAAAATCTCGGAGAGCCTGTTGCTCTGGTTCCGAGAGAGGTTAGAGTCTCCCCCTCGGGATAGGGGCTCCAGGCTGCAATTCAATGGCACAGTCATAGGGCCGGTGCGGAGGCACGCGGTCCGCCTCCTACTCACTGAAAACGACCCCAATCCCGGCGTTCTGGTTGGGCAGGGTGGCCACCGCCTCCACTTCTTGGGCCTGGCATGCCCGGGCCATCATGCAGTGGCCCTGGCAGTGGTCGGAAGAAAAAATTAGCTGTCTCTTGGTCCAGGAGATCTGGGGGTCGTGGAGCGTGAGCCACACAATGCCCAGGACAATGGGGAAATCAGGGAGCTTGGTGACAAGAAAAGAAATGTCCTCTTTATGGGAGCTAGTCCACATCCTGGTAGGGGCTGTATATTGAGTCACAGCCCCCGTCTTCAAGACTCTCCCATCGATAGTCTGGACCCCCTTGGGCTCTTGGAGATCAAGAAATTTTAATCCAGCAGACTTGGCATAGTCTGCGTCCATGAAGTTGTTGGTGGCCCCCGAGTCGATCATGGCATGGACCATCATCGGCCCCTTTTCGGGTGACCACAGGCTGACCATTACAAGGAACAATTGTCCAGTCTTGGGTTCAGGGGGAAGATTCGCGACGTCGGCCGAGTGAGCGAACCCACTTACACCCGGCCGGCCCCTTCCCCCGTCGCTTGAAGGGCCTCCTCGGGCTCCGGGGCCCCCCCGAGGGCTGCGGAGGCCCGGGGAGTCTTTCCACGGGGCTTCTGAGGGCACTCCTTCGAAAAGTGTCCGGACCCTCCGCAGTACCAGCACAAATTAAGGCGCTGACGCCTTGCCTTCTCCGCCTGGTCTACCTTGGGCCGCACTGTACCCAACTGCATGGGCTCTGGATCATCAGGACCGGCTGGCGCTGGTAGTTGCCGGGGTTGGAACTGGCCAGCTCCCCCCTCCTTCCTCGCCACCGATTTCTCCTGTGTACCTTTATCCCATCGCCTCCTGGTCTGCAGCCCCGCTTCCAAACGGAGGCTCAGGTCAATGGCTGCCTCAAGATCAGCGGGCCGAGGATGTTTCAAGATCTCCTGTTGCAGTTCCGGAGTCAGCCCCGCCGTGTAGTGGTAACGCAACGCCGAGACGTTCAGTCTACCTGGGCGGCCAGGACTCAAAACGGCCGATGTACTGGGAGAGGGAGAGATCCTTGATCGTCAGCCGGGCCAAATCCCTCTCCGCCAGCTCTTGATTCACGGGAGAGCCCCAGGTCGCCCTGATCGCGTCTAGGAAAGCCTGTAGCGTGGCGGTATGGGGAGACTGGGCCCGGATCAACGCGGTGGCCCACGTTGCGGCCGGCCCCTCCATCAGGTTGAAAACAAACACCACCTTGGCTCGATCATTGGCAAACTCGTTGGGGCGCTGCTCCAAATATAATTCCACTTGGCAGACGAAGACCTCCACCAGCGCCGGGTTGCCAGTGAATTTGCCCGGTGGACTGACGCCCGGGTGCCGTCCGGCCCGGGTCCGTAGCTCCCCCAACTCCTGCTGCATCGCCTGGATTTGGGCATCCGACAAGTTAGCCATGGCGACCACTTCCGTGGAACGCTTCTTGCGGCGTCCGGAGCGGCGTCCCGTGGTGTGGATAAGGGGTTCTAGGAGTTCTCCGGCCAACTGTCACGATCACGGACTTACCGGCCCCTTAAACACACACACGGAGACGTACTAAAGGCTAACTACTTTATTGAGTATAATAACAGCTTAAGAATATAGTCCAGTATCAAAAGAATGTCCAAAAAGTATCCAAAAGGCTAGAGTAACAATGTCCAAAGGTATCCAAAAGGCTAGAGTAACAATGTCCAAAGGTAGCAGGGAATTCAAGGCTTGACAAGGCTTCGCAATCCACTGCGAATCAGGAGACAAGGCAAGGCTTCGCAAATCAATGCGAATCAGGAACAAGACAAGGTAAAGCAAGGCAATGCTTGGTGACCACCGCCTGTGGTCTTACTCCGTTTCGCCAGTACAGGTACGACGTGGCCGGAGAACTGAGGATGCGTTCCCACGGCCCCTGTACTTAATCCTTCGGCCGAGGTCCGCGACGCTCTAGGCTCCTCCGTCTCCAATCTCTGCTCACGGACCTCGGTCGGTCTAGGACCCTAGACCAAGCCCTCCGGGAAGACTCAATGTCTCGTCTCCTATCGAAGGAACGACCTTGCCTCTCAACAGCTGTGTCGCTATCTTCCTGAGAGCTTTCCTCCCTTGCACTTTCCCATTCGACTTCTTCCATGTTTACACTATCTCTATCTTGGGAATTCTTCCCCCCTGGGTGTTCATAACTCCCTTCGCTGCTTCCCATCTCCACCTGGTGATCGGAATCTATGCTAGGCCCAAACATCATCTCATCCCATGCCAGACTCTCTGTAGGCGATTGAGGCCCATCCGCAGGGCCCTGTGCTTCCCCCCAGTCATCTAGCTCATCCTCTGAATCCACTTCTGCTGCTGCAGGCCCTAAAGCTAATGGCACCCCCGGGACCCGTTCCCTGCCCTCCAGGCACAAACGAGAACTGCTGTGCTACAATCGTAACGTCAATATCTGCACCAAATTTGGCACAAATAACTGATACTTCCTAATTTTAATAGTGGGTTGGGCGGGATTGATTTTGGTCATTTGGGACTTGTAGTTGCTGGGATTTATGATTCATCTATAATCAAAGAGCGTTCTGAACTCCACCAACGATGGAATTGTACCAAACTTGGCACACAGAACTCCCGTGACCAACAGAAAATACTGGAAGGGTTTGGTGGGCATTGTCCTTGAGTTTGGGAGTTGTAGTTCACCTCCATCCAGAGAGCACTGTGGACTCAAACAATGATGGATCTGGACCAAACTTGGCATGAATATCCCATATACCAACATCAGTATATAAAATATTATAAGGTCAGGTTTCATATAATTATGCACAATACAACATATATAGTTCACATTCGATACATTTTACCGTGTCCTTGGCGCAACTGGTCTTAAAATTCAGTCCAGAGTGCATTGGAACAATTATGGAGATTGACTCTCTCGCACTCTGGACTGAATTTTAAGACCAGGTTGCGCCAAGGACACGGTAAAATGTATCGAATGTGAACTATATATGTTGTATTGTGCATAATTATATGAAACCTGACCTTATAATATATTATTTTATATACGGATGTTGGTTTATACCATCCTTTTTGTATCATTGTACTAACCCAGACTCTATATTGCTAGATGAATATCCCATATGCCCACTGGTGGAGTTTGAAGACAATAGACCTTGACATTTGGGAGTTATAGTTGCTGGGATTTATAGTTCATCTACAATCAAAGAGCATTCTGAATCCCACCAACGATAAAATTGGGCCAAACTTCCCACACAGAACTCCTAAGACCAACAGAAAACACTATGCTTTCTGATGGTCTTTGGCGACCCCTCTGACACCCCCTCACGACCCCCTCGGGGGTCCCGACCCCCAGGTTGAGAAACACTGCTCTAAGGCACCAGATTGGAAGATGGACCACAGATCATGTGACTTGAAATACCTTCGCTCACCTTCCAAGACCGCAGCAACCCTCATCCACTGAATGATCAAAACCAAATGTGACACACAGAGCCCCCATGACCCACTCAACATCCTGGTGCTGTTTGGAGGGGGAAGGACCATGGCAGATGGGACATCCAGTACCTTCACTAAGTTCCTGAGACCACTGTGGGCCACATTAACATCTGATAAGGATCTACCTTGGCACACAATGCCTTTATCAAATAACCCGGGCACCGCCGGGTTCCCAAGCTAGTTGGAATATAAACACATGCTTAGGCTTTAATGGATGAAAGAACAGCAGGGCTAAATACAACCCTACTCCTATCTGGAGAAGGTCTACTGGAATATTAGTTGAAACTTAAACTTAAACCTCCTGAGTTTCACAGTTGATCATTAGACCATTATTGTTGGAAAGAGCAACTTTCTCAAATCTCCACTGGTTATTTGTTATGTCTATAATTGCTTACTGTATTGCATGTGTGTATTGGTTTGCAATTTTACTTAAACTCTTTGTTGTGGGAAGGGCTGCAGACCATGTGATCAGGTGTGGACATGTTCAGGATGAAGACTCCATTTTAGATCAGTGTTTGCTTTAGACTTCAGCGGAGATAGGAGCCATTAGGCTCTGAGAGAGAGTAGAAGCCGCCTGTTTGCATCAGAAGCAGTGAGTACAGTTATACAGTTTAGACTTCAGTAAGATGTGTGCTTAAAGACTCCATTGCACTAGGAACTATTGTTTCTAAGGAAGATGCCCTGTGTTACCTACACAGAGAAACTACTTAGAATCCTATTGTAACTGGATTCATAAGCAAAGTGCCTATATGCTGTATACATGAAGCTTTGTGAGTAAACCAACTCTGTTACTTTTAAAGAAGACTGTTTATTTTGTCTCTTGAGAACATGATTTAAAGACAAATACATTTTAAGGGAGAGTAGATGTTTTTGGAGCAATTAAAGGAAAACTTCTGAAACTCTGCTGAATATTTATTTTTATGCATTGGCATGTCTTTGTTCCTGACAGTTCAAAGACATACCTAGATACATTGGTTTAACAGCTGAGAGACCTACCTGCCTTGCACGACTACTGGTGAACACCACTTTTGAAAAGATTGTGACTTCTAACAAGGTCACACCTTGCTTTGACCAGTGGTTTTTTTTCCAAAAAGGTTATGAATCCCATTTCCAAAATTGTTATGGAGATTCACATTTTGCAAAAGGTTATGGCATCATTTTGCAAAAAGTTGTATCTATTTCCTTCCAAATAGTATGATCATGATCAATACCTTTATAAACATAGATGTCAGAAAGAGTACAAGTCTGGCTTCTGTCATGTTGCTCACACCGTGTTTTTCTATCTGTTCTGGAGCTGGAATCTGTAAAGCAAAGGCAAACACCAGACAATGAAATCTGAAATGATGCAAATTCCAATTTGTCTGTTTAGAGCAGGGGTGCCCACACATTTTCAGCATGCGAGCTACTTATAATAAAACCAAGTCAGAAAGATCTACCGCGATAAAAGCTGGGTGGTGCTGGGGGTGGGGGTGGGGCTTGGTGCGGCCTGGCTCCGCCCCCCCCCTCTGGCTTTAGCGCTACCACAGCTTCTCAGGCTAGAGGGTAATGCCGAGCAAGTGGTGGCATAGCTAGCCAGCCACTACTGGCTTGGCACTACCCTCCTCAAGGCTGAAGAAGCTGTGGTAGTGCTGAAGCTGGGGAGGGGGAGGGGCTTGGCGCGGCATGGCTCCGCCCCCTCCCCTCTGGCTTTAGCTTGGCACTACCCTCAAGGCTGAAGAAGCTGTGGTAGTGCTGAAGCTGGGGAGGGGGCGGGGCTTGGCGCGGCATGGCTCCACCCCCTCCCTCTCTGGCTTTAGCTTGGCACTACCCTCAAGGCTGAAGAAGCTGTGGTAGTGCTGAAGCCGGGGAGGGGGCAGGGCTTGGCGCGGCATGGCTCCGCCCCTCCCCTCTGGCTTTTCTCCAGGCTGAAGAAGCTGTGGTAGTGCTGAAGCACTACCCTCACGGCTGAAGAAGCTGTGGTTGTGCTGACGCCGGGGAGGGGGCAGGGCTTGGCGCGGCATGGCTCCGCCCCCTCCCCCTCTGGCTTTAGCTTGGCACTACCCTCAAGGCTGAAGAAGCTGTGGTAGTGCTGAAGCCGGGGAGGGGGCAGGGCTTGGCGCGGCATGGCTCCGCCCCTCCCCTCTGGCTTTGGCTTGGCACTACCCTCAAGGCTGAAGAAGCTGTGGTAGTGCTGAAGCTGGGAGGGCAGGGCTTGGCGGGCATGGCTCCGCCCGGAGGGGCTCCCCCTCTGGCTTTAGCTTGGCACTACCCTCAAGGCTGAAGAAGCTGTGGTAGTGCTGTGCTGGGAGGCGGAGGAGGGCAGGGCTTGGCGCACCACCCTCAAGGCTGAAGAAGCTGGCTCCGCCCCTCCCCCTCTGGCTTTAGCGCTACCGCAGATTCTCCAGGCTAGAGGAGGGTAATGCCACTACTGGCTTGGCACTACCTCCTCAAGGCTGGTGGCATAGCTAGCCACTACTGGCTTGGCACTACCTTGGCACTCCTCAAGGCTGAAGAAGCTGTGGTAGCGCTGAACCGGGAGGGGCGGGGCTTGGCGCGGCATGGCTCCGCCCCTCCCCCTCTGGCTTTTAGCACTACCACAGCTTCTCCAGGCCAGAGGAGGGTAATGCCAAGCCGGTGGTGGCATAGATAGCCAGCCACTACTGGCGTGGCACTACCCTCCTCAAGGCTGAAGAAGCTGTAGTAGCGCTGAACCGGGGGAGGGCGAGGCTTGGTGCGTTTAGCTCCGCTCCCTCCCCCCTGTGGTTCAGCGCTACCACAGCTTTCCAGGCCAGAGGAGGGTAATGCCAAGCCAGTGGTGGCATAGATAGCCACTACTGGGTTGGCACTACCCTCCTCAAGCCTGAAGAAGCTGTGGTAGCGCTGAACCAGAGGAGGGAGGGGGCGGGGCTTGGCACGGCATGGCTCTGCCCCCTCTGAGAAGTGCCCCATCCAGCTGGTGTCGACTTCCTTCGGTCCCGGGATCGACCAGTCGATCGCGATCGACTTCCTGCACAGCCCTGGTTTAGAGGGTAAAAAGGCTGAGCAGGGCTTGTTTATATTAAAAACCACCGCTTGAAAAAGGAGAAAGCCCATACTAAAAGCTAAAAGCAGACATGCTGCAGTACGACGTTTGACATAAATATTGTCTTCAGTGAGCGCAGTGTTTCTCAAACTGTGTTCCTCCAGGTGTTTTGGACTTCAGTTCCCAGAAATCCCAGCCAGTTTACCAGCTGTTAGGAATTGTGGGAACTGAAATCCAAAACATCTGCAGGAGCAGTTTGAGAAACTCTCTTCTTCTTATTATTATTATTATTTACTTCACTTGTATACCGCTTTTCTCACCCCAGTGGGGGACTCACATACCTCAAATGCCTCACATACAGAAACCTAACATAATGCTAATAGCATAAAAATTATCAATTCAATCCTAGAACACAGGATATGATCCAGACTGAGCTTTGTCTAATCTAAGAGCTGAGTCTGGTTAGGTAATACTAACAAAGGTAGTTCAACACAATATAGAAATCACTTGTTCATTTTTATATCATAAATCAAATCATAATAGTAGCAATCGCATTTACTTATCTACAGGCATCCATAAAAGGATTTTGTCCGTGGTGCGGCTGTAATGACGCAATGTCAATAGGCAGTCCTTTTGATATATACAGTCCGTACACACTGGGCTCAATAGTCCAAAGTTCAATGAAGGCTCAATAACACAAAATCAGGATGCAGAGGTAATCCATAAACCATAGACTGAAAAAGAACCGAAGCCACTGAAATATAAGGCTTCTTGGAATGAGATAGAGCAAGCCTGACGGAGGAATATCCAAAGCAATCTGGGCCGCTGAATTCCGTTTCGTGGTCTTTTTCAAAGGCTACATATCCATCTGTATAGGGTTCCAGTCCTGGAAGATTACATGTATACATAAGATACAGTGTAGTGGGAACATAAACATAACCATTTAGCATTAATATAATAGCGAAATCGCAATACATTGTTTATTTTACTTCTGTGTTCTATAAATCTCTGTTTTAATTAAAACAGAGATTTATAGAACACAGAAGTAAAATAAACAATGGAAGTACAGAAATCCCTTTTTACCAACATTGTATTGACCACAATCATCCCCCTGCGTCTTTAAAACTAATGGTGTTAGAAAAGCCTTCGGTTCCTCCACACGGAAACCTCTCCCAGGTGCTCCGTAAGCTTGAAGTTTCATGGACAATTAAACTAAATTCAGAATTACCTTTCGGCCTTAATGAGCCGGTCAATTTGCATTCCCTCCTAATTTAGGATAATGTATTAAATGTGTATGCTTCTGGTGGTATTCCACCTTAACTGGTCACCGCACTTGATGTGTTGCGGTTGGTTTCTCCCTTACCCTGGTATGTATTGCGATTTCGCTATTATATTAATGCTAAATGGTTATGTTTATGTTCCCACTACACTGTATCTTATGTATACATGTAATCTTCCAGGACTGGAACCCTATACAGATGGATATGTAGCCTTTGAAAAAGACCACGAAACGGAATTCAGCGGCCCAGATTGCTTTGGATATTCCTCCGTCAGGCTTGCTCTATCTCATTCCAAGAAGCCTTATATTTCAGTGGCTTCGGTTCTTTTTCAGTCTATGGTTTATGGATTACCTCTGCATCCTTGGATTTGTGTTATTGAGCCTTCATTGAACTTTGGACTATTGAGCCCAGTGTGTACGGACTGTATATATCAAAAGGACTGCCTATTGACATTGCGTCATTACAGCCGCACCACGGACAAAATCCTTTTATGGATGCCTGTAGATAAGTAAATGCGATTGCTACTATTATGATTTGATTTATGATATAAAAATGAACAAGTGATTTCTATATTGTGTTGAACTACCTTTGTTACCAGACTGAGCTTTGCTCACAGAAGAAAGGGGAGAGAGAGCAAAGAAAACCTACCTTCTCTGTGTTAAGGAAACAGACCGGGTTGTCTGGATCCAGCGCTTCCTTGAGCCACGTTTCTGTGGGATACTCCTGTTCCAACTTCAATTCTTTGAATTTCGGCAAGTCAATCACAGCTTTGGATATCCTCTCAGAGCCACTCTCCAGTTTGCCGTCATATACCAGCTTGTTACTCAGCGACATAATTTTGCTAAAAGAATTTAAAAAGCAACACTAACTCAGCTTTGAACACTCGCAACGTGCAGAGACCACAGAACAACTTCAAGCGGTACACACCTGTTCATTCGGTACTGTACAGTTAGCTGCACAACAGCGTTGTCGTTTTTTTCCAGCCTCTTGAATAAGCTTTCACCCATGCCAAGGTCTCTAGTACAAGAGAAATCAGTCAATGCCTTGCAGAAAGCTTTGCCGGTACACTATATACCAGGGGTGGGCAATTATTTTTTCCCAAGGGGCCACACGAGAGCCAAAAAATAATATGGAAGGCCGCACCTAAAGGCTGGACTGCATTCTAATCTACATAATGTATTTATTTATTTACTATATTTATTATATATTACGCATCATTAATATTAACATATTAATATATCAAGAAATATTCATATATTATTAGTATTCATATCAAAATTATTATAGTATATATATAGACATTATAATATATTGAAATTATATATTATATTATTATTATATTATTATAATAATAAAATAATTATAAAGTAATAATAAAAACCACTAAAATAAAATAAAATTCAAGGAGACGAGGTGCGAACCAAGATGAAGGCTGGATCCCAAGGTGGAATGGCCCAACGGCCCCAGCCCAGAGGATGGCAAAGCGGACCCAGCCGCCACCGCAGCAGAGGAGAGCAGAGCAGCAGGCAATCGGAGGATGCAGGCCTCCGCACGCTCTCGCCCCCAGCCGTTCCCCAGCTTTGGCGTGCCTGCCATCCCGGGAGGTGATCCGGGTCTGCAGTGGGAGCAGTCGGCGACCCGAGGCGGCTGATCGCCCTGGCGACCCGGGAGACTTAATGCCGTTACGTAGAGCCGTAAAGACCTGGCTATTCAGACAGGCATTTGGCCCATAACCAATGCCGTGTTTTCAGCATCCTGTTGTGTCGCTGTCAGCATATTCCTACTGCCATTGCAGTTCTGCTGGAATTTGATTTTAACTGGGGGTTTTATCTGGTTTTATTGCATTTTATGTGTTTTATCTGTTATTAACTCTGAAAACCGCTCTGGGCTCCAGAGAGAACGGTATATTAAGTCGAACGAATAAATAAATAAATAAGACGATAAAGTCTTCCAGGTCGCCAGGGCGATCAGCCACCGCATCATCAAACACCCCACTAAAATAAAATAAAATTCAAGAAGACAAGGTGCGAACCAAGATGAAGGCTGACATCCTCAAGAGAGGAAGGATCCCAAGATGGAATGGCCCAATGGACCCAGCCCAGAGGATGGCAAAGCGGACCCAGCCGCAGCAGAGCAGAGCAGAGAAGCTGGCGATCGGGGGCTGCAGGCCTCCGCCCGCTCTCGCCCCCAGCCGTTCCCCAGCTGATCGACCTGCTATGGAATGCCTGCCATCCTTGGAGGCAATCCGTCTTCGGCATCGAGTATTTATGCCACAGCAGAATAGGCAACAGAAATATAGAAGTTTAATTCCCCATCGGCCCAATAAACTCCAGTCTCTGTTCGTGTGAATAATGAAACTCTCATTCAATTCACAAGGTAAAAATATAACTTTGTATTGAATTGTATTTAACAATAACAAGCTAAGCATGGAAAAACAACAGCAATCTCAGCTACCTTTCTAAAACATCCTTTCCTCACAGATATTTAATCAACTGTCCTCTTCAACGGACAATTCCCAACTGTCAGATCCCAACTGTCATTCCTCAAGATTCCATTCATCAGTCTTGAGACAGCGCCATCTGGTGTCAAACATGTCACACTGCAGAAAATACATCTTGTGCTGACTCATGAATTGCCATTAAAAATGCAATAATCTGACAATCCGGGCCTGCAGGGCGAGCAGTCAGCGATCTGAGGCAGCTGATCGCCCTGGCGACCCGGAAGACGATCAAGTCTTCTGGGTCACCAGGGCGATAAGCCCCCCCGCAGGCCGCTGAGTGCTCCCGCTGCAGGCCCGGATCGCCTCCAGGGATGGCAGGCACTCCAAAGCCACCGCTCCTCCGGCCTGTCTGCCGACACAGGCCCCACAGAGCCCGCGATGGGATGGCGGAAGCGGCACCCCTTCCTCTTGGCCCCGCCCTCGACGCCCTTCTCCCCTGGCCGGACATAACTGGCTGCCGGGTTCCCCGCCCCTGCTACATACGCTGCCCTATCAGCAGGATGCTCTCTTACCTTGCTTCTGCATTTTGCACCAACGGAGGTAACTGCTGATGGTCCCCCACTAACACAAACCGAAGCGAATAGAAAAGTGGGCCCAGGCAGATAGGCTGGCTGATTTGAGAAGCCTCGTCCACTATGCAAAAGTCAAATAGTTTACGAGTGAAAATCGGGTGGTTTGTTCCCATGCATGTTGTTGCAACTACAGGCTGTAAAAAAATTAGAAGCAGGAATCGTTATTTTAAGTTTTGTGTTTTGCAACTAACAACTGACCCATATATTCAGTTTATAACTATCCATCTGGCAAACTTCGACAGTTCGACTCAGGAGGATTTTAAATAAACGAAGGTTGGGAGAGGGAGAAAAGTAGTTTAGTGAAGCCGTGTAGTTATAGGGAGAGAGAGAGAGAGAGAGTTCAAACAGTTCTCAAGGAGAATAGCTAAAGTGGAAAACAGATAGATCCTAAGAAAAGGATTATCTGGAGTTCTATTTCAAAGAAGTCTGTTAAATCAGTCTGTTTCCCAACCGCTGTGCCGCGGCACACTACTGCAAATCATCTGGTGTGCTGCGAAAAACATCTCTCCCCCCCCACTTTCTCCCCCTCCTGCCAAACTCCTGCTGCTTGGGGGAGGAGGAGGAGGAAGGGCCGGGCGGTGGCGAAGAAAAAGAACGGACCGGGTCCAAAACACCTGGAGGGCCGAAGTTTGCCCAGGCCTGCTCTTGAGCCTGCCTGGAAGAGCCAAGGACATTATTAGGGAATCATGCAAAAATAGATTGTCTGCATCCAAAAAAGTAGAGAAGCCTCAATGGGTGGCAGATTTTTTTTTCCATGTCAGGAGCGACTTGAGAAACTGCAAGTTGCTTCTGTTGTGAGGGAATGGGTTGTCTGCAAGGATGTTTTGCCCAGGGGAAGCCTAGGTGTTTTGATGCTTTACCATCCTTGTGAGAGGCTTCTCTCATATCCCCGCATGGGGAGCTGGAGCTGACAAAGGGAGCTCAACTCGCTCGGCCCAGATTCGAACCACTAGCCTATCGGTCAGCAGTCCTGCTTGCACAATGATTTAACTCAGGGCTGTCCAACTGGCGGCCCTGGGGCCGGATCCGGCCCCCCAGCCTGTTGGGCACGGCCCCAGCTATGCCCCAGCCGCCATTTTTAAATTTAAAAAAATTCTAATTTTTTTTTAAAAATGGCTGCCGGGGGGGGGGGGCGGGATAGAGAGGAGGAAGAGAGCTGGCTCCTCCTCCCTGCACCGCCCCTCCGTCCCTCTCTCGCGCGCGAAAAGGAGTAGGCGGCGCCAAGGGCAGCGCGTCACGCCAGGCCTGTGACGCTGCCCTTGGCGCCGCTCGCCTGCCACCGGCAGCTCCTGCCCTAGGAAGGGGGGGGGCCGCCGGAGTAGTAGGCGGCACCAAGGGCAGCGCGTCACGCCAGGCCTGTGACGCCCTGCCCTTGGCGCCGCCTCTGCTCTCCCTCCTCCTCTTTCCGGGCGCCGTGCCTTTCCCGGGCGCCGTGGCGCTGGGACAGCCACGGTGCCCGGAAAGAGGAGGAGGAGGGGAGAAATCTCCCTCTCCTCCTTTCCTCCTCTTTCCCTGGCGCCGTGGCACCCGGGAAAGAGTAGGAGGAGGAGGAGGGAGAATGACAGCTTTAGGAGAGGGTGGGGCCTGGAGGCGGGGTCTGGGCTGGGGGCGAGGCCTGGGGGGCAGGGCCGAGCGGCCCCGAGGTCATCAGTGACCTCTATTCCGGCCCTGGACCCGGTAGAAGTTGGACAGCCCTGATTTAACTCACTACATCACTGGGGGCTCTTCTAGATAACATATGAAGCTCTTCAAGCAGTTAAGAAGAGTTGAGAAGGAAAGAAATATAGTCAGAACCATGAACTCAACTGTTCAGTGACTTATGTCCAGAGACAACCCCTCCCACCCACCACTATATTGTTATAATAATCAATGCGGAAAACGGAAAGATTACGACAGACATCTCACATGAGCTCCAAGAAATCAAAGGGAAAATAAAACAAGAGTTGTAATGAGGTCACTATGTGTATTGAGGATTATATCTTTATTTTATGGTTAAATGTGTGGTTTGTATTATTACATTTGTAATGTGTTAGATCAGTGCTGTCCAACTTCTACGCGGGTCCAGGGCCGGATAAGAGGTCACTGATGACCTGAGGGGCCGCTCGGCCCCGCCCCAGGCCCCGCCCCCAACCCCAGGCCCCGCCCCTCCTAAAACGGCCGGGGCAGAAGGGGGCCCAAGAGCAGCGCACTGGCCCTGGCGTGACGCGCTGCCCCCTTGGCACCGCCTACTCCTCCCCTTTGGCCCCCCCCTTCCCAGGGCGGAGGCGCCGAGGAGGAGGAGCAAGCGGCGCCAAGACAGAGTCACAGGCCTGGCGTGACGCGCTGCTCTTGGCGCCGCCTCTCCTCCTTTTCGCCCCCTCCGCCCTAGGAAGGGAGGGGGCGCCGAAAGGGAGGTGCTAGGCGGTGCCAAGGAGCAGCGCCACGCCAGGCCTGTGACGCGCTGCTCTTGGCGCCGCCTACTCCTCCTTTTCGGCACCCCCTCCCTACCTAGGGCGGGGAGCCGCCAAAGGGCAGAAGGCGGCGCCAAGGGGCAGCGCGTCACGCCAGGCCTGTGCTGCGCTGCTGTTGGCGCCGCCGTCTGCCCCCCCGGCGGCTCCCCGCCCCAGGTAGGAGGGTGCCGAAAATGAGGAGGAGCTAGCTCTCTTCCTCCTCCCTGCCCTGCCTCCCCCTCCCCCCGGCCCCCGGCCGCCCTTTTTAAAAAAATTCGATTTTTTTTTTCAAATTTAAAAATGGCGGCTGAGGGCATAGGTGGGGCCATGTCCAACAGGCTACGGGGCCGGATCCGGCCCCGGGGCCGCCAGTTGGACAGCCCTGTGTTAGATGATTAAATGTTAGACAGACCACAAAGGGTTAACGGGGAATATTACAGTGCACAGCCTCTGAGAAGTTCTGTTGCTATAGCAACAGGAGGTGGAGCCTAACACTAGCTTTAGAATGTCCAGGTTTGAAATTCTTCAGTTAGTCAGGAGCGGTTAGACTAGCTGGTGGCAGTTTGAGAAGCTGCTTTTGTCTTTTCTGAGGAAAACAGAAAAGGCTGTGTTTTGATACTGCAGAAAGGCAGTTAGGTTTAGAAATCCTATAGGAACTGCTGTTTGTAGGTTAGGCTGGAAAGCTAACCTAGAAGATAGATAGAAAGCATATTGGGGCAGAATATCTATAATATTATTGAGTCAGTGTTTGAAGAGATAGTCAAACATTGTGTTTAGAAACTTAGTAACCTTAAGACCTGTGCCTCTAAGGAGATATTGTAACCACCTAAGTTCTGTGTACTTTGAAACCTCCACGCTTGGAACCTTGTTAACCAATAAACAGTTAAAGTTCTTTATCCATAAATCTCTCTCTGTGAACTCTTTTTGGTGCAAGCTTTAGAAACATCGGGTGGTCACATAACTTGGTGGCAGCGATTGGTAAGTGAGTAATTGGTCAAGAATTAATCACTGGTGACAAAGGTTATAAAGTAAGGAGGCTTCCCATAAATAGGTGGGATAGCCGGCCCTGACACAGTTCTACACAGTTAGGTTGAAGAAAAAGATCTTCACATAAACTGGTGGCAAAAGATTCCTCATATAAATCGGTGGCAACGATCATTACATAAATTGACGCTAGCTGTAAGCGGTGTTGTTACAAGAGTGCTGATGAAGGCACTGAAACGGTTCAACATATTTCACATCTTGGCTCTGTGATTAATCAGAATGAAGGGTATAACTAGAACTTGGCAGGGCACCTATGGAGGAACTGGGCAAGATCCTGAGATGTAAAGATATATCACTGAATACTGAAGTTAGGAATGTCCATGCCATCGTATTTTCAATTTCTGTGTATGGTTGTGAAAGCTGGAGTGAAGACAATCCAACTCATTGGAAATGCCGTACTGAAGAAGAGTTCTGCAGATAAAAAAGCAATGGGTGAACTCTTGCTAAAAAGCGAGCTGACTGAACTGAGACTTCCATAACTTCAGGCATATCACGAGAAGGCAGGACGCACGAGTAAAGAAAGGAGAAGGCAGGAGGAAAAGAGGAAGACTGCACTGCGGACGGGTGAACCCAACCAAGAAAATCAAAGCTGTTGGGAAAAGGACGACTTTAAAGTCTCTCATTCATAATCAAAGTCAATTTGACATCAATTAACGACAAAGGGCCTCATAATTAAAATAAATAATTGCGGGAATAAGACCGTGGGCTGCTCACATCAAGGTCTGGCTACAGTTTCATTTCCAAAATACTTTTGTGGGACACTCTAAAACAGGGGTGCTCAGAATGGTGATCTCGATCACCAGGGTGATCTTCGGGCTTTATCCTGGTGATCTTCAGGTCCCTGACCAGGTTTTTTGCTGTTAGTCCTCTTCACGCGCCCCTGCACGCTGCAAAAAAGTCCTCCGTTGTTGCTCCTCCCCACTCCCTGCTCGCGTGCCACCTCCAAAAGCTCCAGAGTCCAAGAGGCAAAATGGGCCCCTCTTTTGGATTCCTCCCTCCGCCCTTCTCCATCCACTCAGAGTCATAGGAGACCAAAGGGGGCAGGCCTGGATGACGTGATGCATGGCTGGCCTCGCGCGCATGCGCAGATGGGCCCATTCTGCCTCTCGGACTTCTCGTGAGCTCTTGGGGGTAGGTGCGATACGCATGCTGGCGGCGTGGAAATAGGGCAACGACGGAGGAGGAGAAGAAGGACGCTTTGGGGTCATTTCCTTACTGCATCTCAAAGGTCGGTCTTTTACTTTGGGGTGGGTGCTTGATTGTTCTGTGGCATGTCTCTTTGTTTATTTTAATGTTTAAAAATGGCCTTGGCAAAAAAGCCTCTCTGCTTGCTTTGTTCCTTGAGAAATATGTTGGGGAATATGGAAATGTGGGAGAAATTGGGGTGGTTGGATGTATTTTTGCATGCCCCTTTGTTTACCTTGCTGAGTATTAAATGGCCTTGCAGTTCAAAAGCCTCTCTTCTTACTTTCTGGCTGATAATATGTGTGGTAATATGGCAGTGTGGGAGAAATGGGGTGGTTGGATGTATTTTTATGCTCTGTTTTATATTGTTGTTATTAAATTGAAATGTTGATGTTTTATAACTTCATTTTATGTAAACTGCCCTGATCCTGCTGGAAGGAGCGGTACATAAAAAGGAATAATAAATATTAAATAAATAAATAAGAAAATAGTTATACGTTTTACATTTCTGGGCGGGTGATCTTTGGGACTTGGTTTTTTAATCAGTAGCTCCCATGCTGAAAAGGTGTGAGCACCCCTGCTCTAAAAGCTCTGGAAGCCACGGCACTTACTTGGCTGTGATAGAGCTCCTCCAAATCAGCGACGGTTTTAACACAACTGGACCTGCAGATTTCTTCTTCTGTAAACTTCCGTATCTCAGGATGGACCTTCTGAGCTCGACCCAGCCGCAGAAAGCCTACTTTGAACCTTGCGAGTTTGAGAAGGATGTTGTCCACTGCAGTGTGCGTGAAGCTTGTCAAGAGAACACGAAAGCCACAGGCGTAAAGAATCCGGACCTAAAGTGTGGGAAATTGGGGGGAGGGGGGAACAAGAGGAATCAAAGCCCAGTTTAAAAGCCCCACCCTCACCCCAAAATCCTAGGCCCCTTCTACACTGCAATATGAAATCCAGATTATCTGCTTTGAACTGGATTATATGGCAGTGTAGACTCATATAATCCACTTCAAAGCAGATAACGTGGATCAGGGCTGTCCAACTGGCGGCCCCGGGGCCGGATCCGGCCCCGTAGCCTGTTGGACACGGCCCCACCTATGCCCTCAGCCGCCATTTTTAAATTTGAAAAAAATCGAATTTTTTAAAAAAATGGCGGCCGGGGCTGGGGAGGCGGGGCAGGGAGGGAGGAAGAGAGCTAGCTCCTCCTCCTTTTCGGCGCCCCCCCCCTCCCTACCTAGGGCGGGGGGAGCCGCCGAAAAAGGGCAGAAGGCGGCGCCAACAGCAGCGCGTCACAGGCCTGGCGTGACGCGCTGCTCCTTGGCACCGCTCCTCCTTTTTCGGCGCCCCTCCCTTCCTAGGGCGGGGCGCGAAAGGAGGAGTAGGCGGCGCCAAGAGCATGGCGTCAGGCCAGGCCTGTGACGCTCTGCTCTTGGTGCCCTCCCTACCTCCCGAAAAGGAGCAGAAGGCGCCCCCTCCCCTAGGCGTGACGCGCGGGAGCCGCCTACCCTCCTTTTCCGCTCCCAGCCCAGAAGGCGGCGCCAAGGAGCAGCGCGTCAGAGGCCTGGCCTGTGACGCGCTGCCCCTTGGCGCCGCCTTCTGCCCTTTTCGGCCGTTTTAGGAGGCGGGGCCTGGGGTTGGGGGCGGGGCCTGGGGGCGGGGCCGAGCGGCCCCCTAGGTCATCAGTGACCTTTTATCCGGCCCTGGACCCCGTAGAAGTTGGACAGCACTGACGTGGATTATCTGCTTTGGTAATTTGGATTACATGGCAGTGTAGATCCAGCCTCAGTTGTCATTTAGGAAGAAGTTCTGGGTAGAGATCTTATTAATAAAAGGAGGACTCGCTGGACCCTCCCTCCTGCACCCCGAAACTGAGGAGAAAAGGAGGGGACAGGGCTGGGGAAACTTTGGCGCTTGCAACCGGGACGATCTACGCAGTTGCACACATACAAAAGAGCTTTATATCTGTACCAACTTTTGAACATATGGGCCCTCCATTGAAGAGAGGGAAGCCTAGCTCACAGGATTCCTGCCCCACAGGCCACGTACTTGATGGAAAGAGCAAAACATGCACAGAATCCCTTCCACCGTTGGCCAAGAATTTGAAATTTTGGGGCAGAATTAATCTATCTGATTCTTCCTTAGGTATTCTGTGAATGCAGAGAATAGCCGCTCTGAGCCCCCCCCCCTCCCCCCCAAGGGGTGTGTGAGAAGGCCGGGGTAAAAATGGTGTAAATAAATCTATCTATCTATCTATCTATCTATCTATCTATCTATCTATATAATAAAAGTCAGTGTTTGCGGTGGTGCGGTGGGAGGAATATGTGCCAGCGTTTCGATTGGCTACCACTGTGGGATTATTTGCATAAAGTGCTCTCATTGGCCAGCCTCAAAACCCCAACATTCTACGGCCCCAGACAGAGGCGATTGGTTGCCACAAAAATGGTATTTGCATAAAGGACTCCGATTGGCCATCCATATTCCAACATTCTAAGTTGACTCAAAGGGAAAAGGAAAGGCCTTAGGCAGTCAGCCACTGCGGCCCACAGCAATGACAGATCAGGACCAAACCTGCCAAACAGGGGCCCAATCGCCCACTTCACAACCCGGTGTGGTTTAGGGCAGGATGGGCCACGAATGATGGGATTTGCAGTACCAACACCTCATTCACTTCCCAAACAACACTGTAGCCCCTATAAATCACAAACCAGGCCCAAATGGCCCCAGACAGAGGGGATTGGTTGCAACTGAAATGGTATTTGCATAAAGGACTCCAATTGGCCATCCACATTCCAACAATCTAAGGTGACTCAGAGGAAAAAGGAAAGGCCTCAGGCAGTCAGACACTGCGGCCCACAGCAGTGACGGATCAGGACAAAACTTGGCAAACAGGGGCCCAGTGGCCCACTTTACAACGTGACCCTCACCCAATGCCACAATTACAAAATACAATACAGAGCCCCCATGAACCACTCTACATACTGGTGCTGTTTGGAGGAGGATGGACCATGGCAAATGGGACTCGCAGTACCTTCACTAAGTTCCTGAGACCACTGCAAGCCACATAAACATCTAATAGGACACAACCTTGGCACACAATGCCTTCCTCAAATAACCCGGGCACCGCCGGGTCCCCAAGCTAGTAAATAAATAAATGTGTCCCTGTGTAAATCTGAGATTCTCAAGTCTTTTCATGACATAATGTACTTAAATAAGGCTGGAGTTGCATGAATTCCACATTAAAGCATGGCATTACTCAGATAGAACTTTTTTAAAAAAAAATACGTATATTACACTTCACATTTTGGAAGCCAGAACAATTGCATAACTAGGCACAAGGCTTATGTGGACAAAGTTCGTGAACATGTTCAGGGTTTTTCAGACATTCTTGTAGCTGTTTAAATTACTGTTAGCAACCTATTGTAAGTGGTTATTAACTTAAAGCAGGGCTGTCCAACTGGCGGCCCGGGGGCCGTATATGGCCCCCAGCCCCTTCCCTACGGCCCCCTAAGCTTTTTAATAAAAAATTAAAATTGAAAAATAAAATAAATAATAAATTTTTTAAAAAAATACCTACTTCCGGGTTTGGAGCAAGTATCGCGAGAATACGCGATCCACACGGGATTTCGCTGTCAATGCGAGATCACGCTGGCGTTGACAGCGAAATCCCGTGTGGATAGCGTATTCTCGTGATACTCTTCGGCTACTCTACTACTGGATCGCTGAGGCCCACAGACCCGATTAGGACCTTCTTCGACTCAGTCGGTCGTCGCCTCTCTCGTCGTCCAGGTACTCCTGGATCCTGCGGGTGTGGCAAAGGTCGGCCGAAGGAGGGGGCTCCGCATTCCCTCCCCCATCTCCCCTCATGTATTAAATATAAAATTAAATATATTTAAAGATGAAATAAGGGGAGATGGGATACATTAAAATAAGGGGAGAGGGGAGGATTGAATTAAATATATTTAATATTAAATAAAAATAAGGGGAGAGGGGAGGATGGAATTAAATATATTTAATATTAAATTAAAATAAGGGGAGAGGGGAGGATGGAATTAAATATATTTAATATTAAATTAAAATAAGGGGAGAGGGGAGGATGGAATTAAATATATTTAATATTAAATAAAAATAAGGGAGAGGGTGCCAGGGAGAGGGCGGGGCGGCGGCGGGGGGCGGCGGCAGACCCTACGGCCCCCCAGGTCATCAGTGACCGGAATTCAGGCCCCTGAGCCAGTAGAAGTTGGACAGCCCTGACTTAAAGTACGCTCAGCAATGCTCGTTTTCTATTTGAGAAGATTAAGAAGGAAGCTTCCACTGGGAGAGCAAGCATGAGGTACCTGGGTTGCTATTCTTTAACCTATATTCAACATTTTGCGTTGCCCCAGAAATAGGTTTGCAAGCACAGACAGACAGCCATCTAACCATTTATTTATTATTTATTTATTTCACGATATTTATATGCTGCCCTTCTCAACCCCGAAGGGGACTCAGAGCGGCTTACAGCAAACTGGAAATACAACAAACTACAGAACCATCCCTACCAAAGCTATATTATTCCACATGCAAGTCAACAGGCAATGGCCAATGCAGCCTCAAACACACGTTCTTGCTCATTAATGGACAGTACTGGGTATTACCAGAGCGCATATTGTAGTGGTCTTCCCTGTTCCAGGCATGCCAACAATGAGCGTATAGTCCTTTGAAAGCAGCACTTGTTTCATTGCTTGCTTCTGAGGTTTATTCAGGCCTTTGATTTAGGAAACAAAGGTTTTCATTAGCCCGACATATAACTGACATTGTGCTCATTTCCTTCATGTTAAACCATTCTGATGGGGAAGATCATGCCTGTTTTACTTTGCTTTGTTTTACCATTTCAGAATACCAAGATCAAAATCCCAATAATAATAATCATCATCATCATCTTTATTTATAACCCGCCTTTATCTCCCCAAAGGCCGCGTGCCAGTAGATTAAGGGTGAATCTAGCACAGACGGCTGGGGCGTCCGGTGGGTGGGGCGGCCCAGCTGCCTACCCTGGATGGCGAGGCATTATGCCCGAAATCTTCTGTCATTTTAGACCCTTTGCTGGGGTCGTTTTAGACCCTTTGCTGACAATGGAAGCTCAAATCTCCAGCGTCAGCAAAACCGCTTTCTTCCATCTGCGGCAGGCTAGGCGGCTGGCTCCCTACTTATCCAGAGACGACCTAGTCACAGTGATCCAAGCCACGGTCATCTCGAGACTAGACTACTGTAACACCCTTTACATCGGCCTACCCTTGTCTCTGATCTGGAAACTTAAGCTCGCCCAGAACGCCGCGGCGCAACTTCTCACCGGAATTCCGGTGAGAGGTCACATAACTCCCATCCTTCTGCAGCTCCATTGGCTTCTGGGGCCGTTGAGCACTCACTTCCAGGATCACCTTCAAGGTGATGGTGTTACTGAAAAGGACATTCACCTTCAAGGCCTTACATGGTCTGGGGCCGTTGTATCTGAGGGACCGTCTTTTCCCCTATCAACCCCAGAGATCACTCCGTTCCGAACATCTGAACCTCCTCAAGGTACCTAGCGTCAAAGCTATCCGTTTGGCATCCACCTGGCGCAGAGCCTTCTCTGTGGTGGCACCTTCAATTTGGAACACTCTTCCAAGTGAAGTTCGGGTCTTGCGAGATGTATCATCCTTCCGCAAGGCCTGCAAGACCTATCGTTTTTGGTTAGCGTTTTACTGTTAAATTGTATTATTGTTGCTGCCAATTTTAAGTGCTGTTTTAAATGCTGTTTTGATTGTTTTATGTTTTTTGACTGTAAGCCGCTCCGAGCCCTTGGGGAGTGGCGGCATAGAAGTCTAAATAATAAATAAATAAATAAAGGGGACTTGGGGCGGCTAACATGAGGCCAAGCACAAAAAAACATAAAACACAGCTGAACATAAAACAGCAAAAGAAAACAAAATCATTACAAAATATATAAAATGACGAATAAGATCAACAATATAGCAACACATAATAAAGTCAACACAGCGGGCGGGCCAAATGTCTAGGATAAAATGTTAGAAAGGTTAAAACCCTGGGCATGATAGGGACATCGAGAGCATTTGTAGAAAAGGAGCCCAAAAAGGAGGAGCAGTGGGGTGTCACCTTTATGGAGGGGGAGCTGCTTTCTCAAGAGGGCGATTTAGTGGTAGGAGCAAATGATGGATTGAATGGTCACTCTCCGAAGGCATATAGGCAATAGCCTTTAGTTCCTTATACAGATACAGTATATTTCACGGTTCAGTCCTATGCTCAGTCACCCACTCAGGGCATATCTACACTGAGCACTTACGTCAGTTTCAAACCATTATTGAAGAAAATGGATTTTCTGGAAACGGTTTGTGGACTGGATGGGGATCACACAAACCATACAGCAGTGATTTTCAACCTTTTTTGAGCCGCGGCACATTTTTTACATTTACCAAATCCTGGGGCACACCACCAACCAAAATGACACTCTAACACAGTCATACATATAGTTAATATGTTTTTAAATGTATTTATACACTCAGTGTCAAACCTGGGCCTGTTTCGATGAACACAACATAGATATCCTGGCAGGAATGGCAGAAAGACACACACGGAGCTCTTGCTGAACAGCTGTCAGTCATGGGAAAACTTCAGCCCTCTGGGTGCTTTGGACTCCAACTCCCACCATTCCTCACAGCCTGAAGCCCTTTCCTGCTTAAGTGGCTGAGGGGGAAAAAGGAAAAGGGCCCGAGGCTGCTAGGAATGGTGGGAGTTGGAGTCCAAAACACCTGGAAGGTCCAAGTGCGCCCATGCCAGCTTTCGATTCCATCGCCACATCTACCTTCAGCCTCTGGCGGTTTAAATATATGTGATTATCTACGTGATTTTCTACCTTGTTGCTATGATTATGGTGCTGATTCTTTAAATTGTCCGCAAACTGACTGTGTTATTGTGTGGATTCCGGAACTGATATTGGATAACATCGTGAGGATACACTTTGTTTTTTGCACTCACTTCTGTGATTTCATCAAATATCGCGAGTTTTCCGTAGAGGAGCGCTCCGTGAACTCGCTACTTCCTGGTTCGCAACTCCTCCGCTCTCTGTGGCGACCACGCCAAACTACCTTATGTAAGACTTTTGATTTTCTCCAGCAGGATTGGGTACTTTGAATGTGTTTTTTGCGTATGATTATGTATGACTAATTGTGCATTTTGTACTGTGACGTAGCGGCGCTCCTTTAATAAGTAAGGGTATTGGAGGCTCCAATTTCCCACGGCACACCTGATGATTGCTCACGGCACACTAGTGTGCCCCGGCACACTGCTTGGGACACACTGCCATAGAGCACTGATGCACAAGGCCTATTCTAGCCCGCAGGATGCCAGCCTTTGCATCTTAGTACCTTTTGTGGATTTGCTATTTTATTTTAATATATAAACATTTGAAGTGGTTGTTTAGCTCAGAAAGCTCCTCTGAGCCAACATGAGAAACTGGATTCCCTGACAAGAGCTCTCTAAAAAAGAGAATGATCCTGCCATATTTGTACTGAGAGGAGAGTTGCACTATGGCAGGGCTGTCCAACTGGCGGCCCTGGGGCCGGATCCGGCCCCGTAGCCTGTTGGACACGGCCCCACCTATGCCCTCAGCCGCCATTTTTAAATTTTTAAAAAAATCAATTTTTTTTAAAAAATGGCGGCCGGGAGGGAGGGGGAGGTGGGGCAGGGAGGAGGAAGAGAGCTAGCTCCTCCTTTTCGGCGCCCCCCCCTACCTAGGGCGGGCCGCCGCCGGGCAGAAGGCGGCGCCAAGAGCAGCGCGTCACAGGCCTGGCGTGACGTGCTGCTCTTGGCACCGCCTACTCGGCGGCTCCCCGGCCTAGGAAGGAGGGGGCGCCAAAAGGAGGAGTAGGCGGTGCCAGGGGCAGCGCGTCACGCCAGGCCTGTGACGCGCTGTCGTTGGCGCCGCCTTCTGCCCTTTTTCGGTGGCTCCCCCGGCCTAGGAAGGGCGGGGGGCGCCGAAAAGGAGGAGTAGGCGGTGCCAAGAGCAGCGCGTCACGCCAGGCCTGTGAGGCGCTGATCTTGGTGCCGCCTACTCCTCCCGTTTCGGCCGCTTTTGGCGGGGCGGCCTGGGCTGGGGCGGGGCCTGGGGCGGGGCCTGGGGCGGGGCCGAGTGGCCCCGCAGGTCATCAGTGACCTCTTATCCGGCCCTGGACCCGCCAGAAGTTGGACAGCACTGCACTATGGTCTCCCTTTAAATAGCAGCTCAATCTCTGATACAGTGAAAGGTCTTTTGGAAAGTACGTCACAGTTCTACAATTTGAAAAGTATGAATTCTAGCCTAATTCAGATTACAAAATTCTGCCTAAATTCTAGAGTACTGGAAGAATGTATGAATAGCACTCTAATCCTGCTCTCTCTAGTAACATAACTACTCGGCATGAACAACTCATCAAGTCAATATGAATATTTTCTTTCTCTCTCTCTCTCTCTCTCTCTGAATGGTCCTACAGTTGAGAAAACTTGCGATCCACATTTTCAGTCACAGGGTTTTGCAGCTGAATTTTTGTACTGGAAGCGGCTAATTAAGAACATAAGAACATAAGAAGAGCCATGCTGAATCGGACCTCAGCCCATCTAGTCCAGCATTCTGTATCACACAGTGGCCCACCAGTTGTACACGGGGATCTCGAGCAGAAGGGAGGGCAAAACCCTCACCTGCTCCCGACCCCCCACAACCAGTACCCAGGGAAATCCTGCCTACCTCAACCAACTCCGAGGTGGCACTTGAATGTCCTTTTCAGTAACTACCGATACACTTGGTCTCCATGAATCTGTCTAATCGTGTTATTGGACCTCACGGCAGCGTTTGACACGGTCGACCACAATCTATTGATCCACTGCCTGGCCATGGCTGGAGTGAGGGGGACAGCCCTTAAATGGCTGACCTCCTTCCTCCACCAGCGGTCTCAGCGTGTGAGGAGGGGCGAGGTGGTCTCTGAGGGTTCCCCACTTGTTTGTGGGGTTCCCCAGGGGGCCATTCTCTCCCCTCTGTTATTTAACATCTACATGCAGCCGCTTGCACAGCTGGTGCGGAGTTATGGGCTGGAGTGCCACCAGTACGCTGATGACACCCAGCTCATTCTGAAGATGGAGGGCAGGCCGGGATCCGTCCCCGATAATTTCCAACGTTGCCTCGAGGCCGTTACTGGATGGCTGCGAGCCAGTAGGTTGAGGGTGAATCCGGCGAAGACGGAGATCTTGTGGCTGGGTCGCCCGGGTGGGGTAGGTGCCCAGCTTCCGACCCTGGACGGTGAGGCGCTATGCCCATCGGTGTCTGTGAAGAGCCTGGGGGTCCACCTTGACTCCCAGCTGTCCATGGAGGCCCAGGTCTCCATGGTCAGCAAGGCTGCTTTTTTCCATCTGCGCCAGGCTCGGAGGCTGGCCCCTATCTCTCCCGGAGCGACCTGGCCACGGTGATCCAAGCCACGGTCATCTCTAGGCTAGATTACTGTAACGCGCTCTCGTTGGCCTTCCTCTGTCAGCTATCCGGAGGCTCAAGCTGGTGCAGAACACTGTCGCCCGGCTCCTGTCTGATTTCCAGCAGGTTGCCGATAACACCCATTTTGCGGATCTGCACTGGCTACCTATTGAGCACCGGGTCGCCTTCAAAGTGTTGGTTCTTACCTTTAAGGCCTTATACGGCCTGGGGCCAGCGTATCTGAGGGACCGTCTCACTCCATATTGCCCATCGAGATCACTAAGGTCGGAGGATGCTAACCTCCTGGAGATCCCTTCGACAAGGTCAGCACGCTTAACATCGACCCGCCGGAGGGCGTTCTGTTATAGCTCCTACGCTATGGAACGCCCTCCCGGCCGAAACTAGGGCTCTGAGGGACCTGCTCCCGTTTAGGCGGGCTTGCAAAACCCACCTATTCAAGCAAGCGTTTGGAGAGTAAGCCTGTGCATTTTAGGAACGCTATTGCTGCATTGCTTAGCTGTTTTATCTGTTTTATTGTTTTTATTCTGCCTTGTTGTTTTATTGCTGTTTTTATTGTTGCCTTCGGCTCTTGTGAGCCGCCGCGAGCCCCCGGGAGTCGGTGGCATAGAAGCCTGAACAAATAAATAAATAAATAAATAAATAAATAATCCTGCCTTGAAGTTGTTCAGGCTGACAGCTGTCACAACCTCTTCTGGAAGTGAGTTCCATAACCCAATGACCCTCTGGGTGAAGAAATATTTCCCTTTATTAGTCCTAATTTACTGACTCATGTTGCTCTGAAAAGGAAATAGATATTTTGAACAGGAGCCAGGTATCTATCGTACCTTTTAGGATGTTTGCAACCGTCTCCTTGGCTTCTGGAGGAAGGACTGAGCTCAAGTGTTGGACAAACTGTGGCTTGTGGAAATCTATGATTAAGCTCCGAAGCCGTTCACTAAAAGGAAGAGTTGAGAGGCGAATGAAGTCAAAACGGCAGGCACAGTTCTAAACATAATGTTAATTAAGGGGGGAAATCAATGTAAACAAACCTGGCAGGAGAATTGTGCATCAATTTAGAAAGGTTTCCTAAAGGGGCGTCAATGCCATAAACGCCTTCGTCATGATCTAACCTAAATACAGTGTCTTTGGGTAGACGTGACAAGTTCCTGGAAAATATTAGACGGAAACAATTCCTAGTTAATCAAAAAATATTTGATCAAAAATCAAAAACTCAAGAGAGGAAAAGTCAGCCTTAAGTTTCATCACTACTAAACTGGTATGAAAAAAAAATTAGTTGTCCATATTTGCAGGTTTGGCATCCTCAGATTTAATTATTCGAGGGCTAGCTTCTCCCCCAAAAGTCAGTCGGAGCGTATGCTTTGCAAGATGGTTGGCAAGCTCTTCGCCGATTCCCTCCCTTCCCCTGGCTGTGGGAAAATAGGGGGTAGAGACTTGGCAACATATACAACGCAACTCCTTTGCTCTTCTCCCCATGGATTTCTGTCACCATCCAAGCCCAGATTAATTGTTTGTGGCGCCCTAGACCACACTCTGGAAGCCTCGCCCCCGGGGGAGGGCCACAGTCAGAGGGTGGGAGGAGCCGATGCACAGCCCTGCCCTCGCAAGTGGCCCCGCTTGCGAGGGCAGGGCTGTGCATCGGCTCCTCCCACCCTCTGACTCACGCAGGCCACGTGGCGCCCAAGCCAGCCTGGCGGAGGGGAAACTTTGGGGAAGGAGGAGGAGCAGAAGGAAGGAAGGAATCCTTCCCTTGTTCTGCTCTTCCTCCTTCGCCAAAGCGTCCCCTCCGCCAGGCCGGCTTGGGCACCACGTGGCCTGCCTGAATCGGAGTGTGGGAGGAGCCGACGCATGTGTGCGGGGGCGGGCGCACAGCACACTGGAGGCTCTGGGAGTGTAGGCGCTCCGCAGAAGCGCCAGAAGATCGCCATTTTAAAAAAAAATTTAAAAAAATTGGGGGTCCGGATTTGCCGCCCCCTCCCATGGCTACGCTCATAGGCCACGGCCTAGTGTGGCCTTATGGATGATCCGGGCCTGTCACCATCCATGTCGCACGGGAGCCTGCTGGTTTGTAGACTTCGGTGGTGCCGGGTGGTAAGCACCTGAAATCCCTGCTGCTACTCCACTCCCCATGGCTTTAGGGGAGCCACAGCAGCACACACCCCTCCACCTGCCAGCTATACAATGAAGCACTTCTCCTCCCTGGAGATACTATTCACATTTTTTCACATATGTGGGAGTTCTCCATCCCTAACCTCAACTATACTTTCAATACCAATGGAAACTCATTGTGAAGGCTAAGGACGACCTTCATTAAACTGCACCCACTTAGCTTCAACAAGGCAAGAACAGAAGAATATACCGATACAATAAGTACCCATCAACGTCTCTGTGAACCAAACATGGACTATCTCTCTAGGTGCAGAGGGCCCATCATCCCCCTTGATCTTGAGGATCTGGGGACTTCTAACTTTGTTGTTTTGAACTTATCAGGGGAATTTCCTGGCAAGGTCTGGTCAGGAAGGGGATGCCTTGCCGTTGCCTTGCTCTGAGCCTGAGAGTCTGACTTGCTCAAGGTCACCCCGCGGGTTTTCCCATGGTCAAGTGGGGATTTGAAACCTGGTCCCCGGAGTCATAATCTGTCACTCAAACACGACACCGCTATGGATTGTTTAACAATATAAAGGAAGGGTTGATTTCTGTCACTGCCACAGAAACTGTATTTGTGGTCTTGGGGGTGGACAGGGTTCGGCTGTAATAAACAAAACTGGACAAATCAATATCAAATAATCGGTCCACTTTCAGCCTTTTTTCGTCTAACTTATTCTTTCTTTACGGTTTTGTCACCTGTCCTTCTTCAACTCCTGGTTTCTTCTCAATCATGACAGATTTCAAATGGCTAAACCTCACCTCACCTCGCAGTAGTAAAGGGAAAGTTTTCCCCTTGGCATTAAGTCTAGTCAAGTCCAATTCTGGAGGTTGGTGCTCATCTCCATTTCTAAGCCAAAGAGCTGGCGTTGTCCATAGATACCTCCTAGGTCATGTGGCCAGCATGACTGCATGGAACACCGCTACCTTCCCACTGAAGCGGTGCCTATTGATCTACTCCCATTTGCATGTTTTCAAACTGCTAGGTTGGCAGAAGCTGGAGCTAACAACAGAAACTGGCCCATCCATGGATTTGAACCGCCGACCTTCTGATCAGCAAGTTCTGCAGTTTAGTAGCTTAACCCGTTGCGTCACCGCGGCCCCTCACAATACAGGGCTCGAATTTCTCCTATTGCTATTCCTGAAAGGCTATGTACACCTGTGATGAGATGGTTATTTATATGTTAATCAAGTGTTTGTTTATGTATTTAGAAGGAACATTCTTTAATAGCTGCAGATAGTGAGCAGTAGAATGTTCGCAGCAGCAAGCTGTAAGCAGAGGCTGTTGCCATGACAACAGAGGCCACTCTGGCTTTAGAATGTTCCGTTTAAATATGACAGTTGGATAATGTCAGTTGGCCAGTGGCTGTGACCAGAGTTGGTGGGGAATTAGCAGTTGCTGAAGCTGCCAGCTGTCTGTAGGAACTGCAGTGTGCAGTTCAGTTCTGTGTGTGGGTTTAAGGAAACCCAAGTGTGGGACAAGTTAGTCCTAGGGTTGAGAGTAACCCAGTATTAAGTAGTTACTTGTGTGTAACTGTATCAGGGGAAAACCCCAGTGTTATATTGTTTAATATTGCAAGTTTGTACCTCTTTGGAGCACCTTTGAAACCACCTAAGCTTTGAGCCCATTTGTGTAAAATAAACTGTTAAACACTTTCAACACTACATCTGTGGAAGTCGTTTATTCACCAGGACCCTCACATCTAGTGGTCAAGCATTGACAAATGGTGGCAGCAAGATATTAATAAAGAAAGAAAACCTTGAGTATTGGTGGCAGTGGTCAGTCATCCACAGTGAATCCAGTACTAAGGTTGGGAACATTGTCACAACACGAATATAATCAAAGCATCTCTATGCGAAGAGATGGGTTTCCATTGCAGATAAATAACAGGCAAAACATTCTCTCACAGAAGAAAGATTAGATTCCCGTGAATGCACTGAGCATTTCCGCACTATATTACCTGTCTAATAAGCAGGAAATGTTGCTTCTGCCGACCTCTTGCACATAGCCAGTCGACAAGCCAAGTAAGGCAGCGTCTTCGCCGCTCACAACAACCCTGTCTCCTACCATCAGAATTGTTACAGGCACAGACTCGTTTTTTCGCTGGAACCAGTGCAGATACTGCCCATCGGTCACCTCCTGGACGCATTTCGTTCGGACCATACTTCCAATGCAGTCTCCGTGCTTCTCCCTACACAAATTAAGAAGCGTAAAACCTGTGAAAACTTGCATTGTATGACACACCATTGTGATTTATACATTACGGGAAATGGTTGCAATTCTTTTTGTTTCCTTCTTAACAGTTCGTTTTAAAAGATAGCAATCTAAAACAAAGGCTACCGTCCACCCTAAAAACCGCAGGCAACGCTGACCTTTCTGCAGCAGGCATCATCCATATGTTCCTCTGACTCTTCCTCCCACTTTTGCTCTCGGACTCCAAGGTCAGCATCAGATTCCAGAGGTGGAAATACTCCAAGTGAGAGGGCTTCAGGTGCCGGGTTTCTTGTTCAATAACAGCCATGACGTCTGGGGGAATTAAGGCGTCGCTCCGTTGCTCCACAGCCCTGGGAAAAAGAAACCAATAATAGTTGCAAAGATCTACCTGGCGCACGCGCACCTGACGCCACCTTCCACCCGCACTGGGCTTTTTCCACCCGCGCGGGGCTTCTTCCAGCAATGCGGCACGCGGGCCCCTTCTCTTCACACGGAGGGATGCGAGGCTGTGGGAGGGAGGGTGGGGGGTGACGTGACCGCCCATTAGCACTCCTGGGGGAGCAAGGCGAAGGTCACACGGAGGTATGCGAGGCTGCGGGAGGGAGGCAGTGCGTGTGTGACGTGACCGCCCATTAGTTGCTCCTGGGGGGGGAGCAAGGCGAAGGCGCGCGCAGGGATAGGATGCGAGGCTGCGGGAGGGAGGGTGTGTGTGACGTGCCCCCCCATGAGTTGCTCCTGGGGGGGAGCAAAGGCGGAGGCGCAGGATGGTCCCCGGGAGCGAGGGAGGGAGTGTGTGTGAGAGAAGGCCTCGCCGGAGGATGGTCCCCGTGGTGGGGCTGCAGCTGACGAGCGCGCCCTCGGTGCCGGTGAGTGAAGCCTGGACAGAGCCCCGCCTCACGCTCCGCCCTGTCTCTCTCTCGCCTCGGCCCTCGGCAGCACTGGGGCCCCGTCCAGGCTTCACTCACCAGTGCCGAGGGCACGCTCATCAGCTCCAGCCCCACCGCGATGACCATCCTCCTCCGGTGAGGCCTTCTCTCTCTCACTCACTCACACACTCACTCACTCCCTCCCGCAGCCTCGCATTCTATCCCTGCGTGCGCCTTCGCCTTGCTTCCCCCCCCCCCCAGGAGCAACCAATGGGCGGTCACGTCACACACACACATACTCCCTCCTGCAGCCTAACATCCCTCCGTGTGAAGAGACAAGCGCCGGGGCCCGCCCACTAAAGCCACATTGGCGGAAGAAGCTACGCGCGGACGGCGGAGGAGCACGCGCATGGCAGGAGCGCCCCATCCAGCTGGTGAGGCTCGAAGATCGACTGGATGAGGCCCGAAGATCGACTAGTTGATCGCGATCGACTACTTGAGCAGCCCTGCTGTAGATTATTTGTGACTAAGGTCCGTTTCTACCCTGCAATATGACCCAGTTCGAAGCATATAATCTGGGTGTTATATGGCAGTGTGGAAGGGGCCCTAGATGCAATCAAAAGGCCTTGCCTTATTTGTGGGTTTAACCTCTTGGTGCACTCCACCACAGAACCACAACTATATTTAAGCCATCCCTTATGTTTCTACTTGCCATGGTTCATATATGAGAAAATTAGAGCCAAAATGATGTGAAACAGTACAAATGCAGAGCGGCATCACAATGAAGCCAGTGTGAATTCATTGTGGATTATTATTCACATTAGGCACGTAAGTCAAGTTATGATTCAAATCTATTATGCTACCATCCTACAAAATGCCAAATTCCAAGGATGATTTTGAAATCCTTACGGAAGAAATCAATCAACTGTACCACATTTTCACTTGATTTTTATTTCATACTAGCTTGGGGACCCGGCGGTGCCCGGGTGATTTGAGAAGTGCAGCAGGATGTAGAGTGGGTCATGGGGGCTCTGTGTGCCAAGTTTGGTCTTGATCCATCATTATTGGGAGTTGCAGTGGTATCATGAAATTACTGAAGGTAGTGCAAGTCCCATCATCTGTGGTCCACCCTCCCCCAACCTGCAGCAGGATGTAGAGTGGGTCATGGGGGCTCTGTGTGCTAAGTTTGGTCTGTATTGGTGAATGGATGAAGGTTGCATTGTTTTTAGGAAGAGAGTGAAGGTACTTCAAGTCCCATCATCCGTGGTCCATCTCACACAAAACTGCACCAGGATGTAGAGTGGGTCATGAGGGCTCTGTGTGCCAGGTTTGGTGTTGCTCAGTCATTGGATTAGGTTTGTAACAAGTTTGGAAAGTGAGGGAAGGTACTGCAAGTCCCATTATCCATGTTCTGCCCCCGTCCAAACTTCAGTAGGATGTAGAGTGGGTCACTGGGGCTCTGTGTGCCAAGTGTGGTCTTTCTCGGTGTTTGTTGGGGGCCGCAGTGGTCTGTGGGAACAGAGGGGTGGGAAAATACTACAAATTCCATCATCCATTGTCAGTCCTCCCCCGAACCTCACCAGGATGTGAAGGCAGTCATGGGGGTTATGTGTGCCAAGTTTGGTCTCAATCAGTAATTGGATGAGGGTCGCAGCAGACTTGGGAAGTGAGTAGAGGTACTTCAAGTCCCATCATCCATGGTCCACCCTCCTCCAAACTGCACCAGGATGTAGAGTGGGTCATGGGGGCTGTGTGTGCTAAGCGTGGTCTGTATTGGTCCTTTTTGGTGGCCTCAGTGGTCTGTGGGAACCAAAGTGTTAGAAAGTAATACAAATCCCATAATCCGTGGGTCATGTCCCCCGAACCGCACCAGGACGTAAAGGGGGTTAGGGGGGTTATGTGTACCAAGTTTGGTGCAGGTCCATCACCCGCGCTGGTCGCTGTGGCCTGTGAAAGTGGCTGCCAATCAGAACGCTGCCACATTTCCGCCCTTCCGCCCTCCGCACACATACATACAAACATTCCGTTTTATTAAGGTATACAGATACAGATTGTAATGAGGTCACTATGTGTATTGAGGATTTTATCTTTATTTAATGGTTAAATGTGTGGTTTGTATTATTACAATTGTATTGTGTTAGAATCAGATGATTAAATGTTAGACAGACCACCAAAGGTTAACGGGGAATATTACAGTGCACAACCTCTGAGAAGTTACGTTGCTATAGCGACAGGAGGCGGAGCCTAACACTGGCTTTAGAATGTCCAGGTTTAAAATTCTTCAGTTAGTCAGGAGCGGTGAGACTAGCTGGTAGCTGTTTTAGGAAGCTGCTGTTATCTGTTCTGAGGAGAACAGATAAGTCTGTGTTGTAATACTGCAGTTAAGTTTAGGAAGCCTATGTGAACCGCTGTTAGTAGCTTAGGCTGGAAAGCTGACCTGGAAGATAGATAAAAGGCCTATTGTGGCAGAGTATCTATAGTATTGTCAAACCAGTGTTTGAGGAAACTCAGTCAAGCATTGTATTTAGGAACTTAGTAACCTTAAGATCTTTGCCTCTAAAGAAGATATTGTAACCACCTAAGCTCTGTGTACTTTGAAACCTCCAAGCTCAGTACATTGAATAAACGTTAGTTATTTAACATAAATATCTCTCCTCGTTGTTCCTTCACATACAAGCCTAGAAAACAACTTCTTCCCAGTGGATAGCCAAGTGCGGTCCTCACATAGTTTAGTGGTAGAGGTCATGTGATGGTTTTGAGTTCGAATCACCTCACAAATCCACGCGAGCTGTAAGCAGCGTCGTTACACATATGTTTTCACATCACACATGAACCAAGTCTTCAATGTGATTTAAAAAAACCTATATGCATGTATATTCCATAGAGACCAAACCTGAATAAAACTATAGGCCCTTCCACACAGTCATATAACCCAGAATACCAGGGCAGATAATCCAAAAATATCTGCTTTACACTAGAATACCTGAGTCCACACTGTCAGATAATCCAGTTCAATGTGGATTTTATACAGCTGTGTGGAAATCAGTCAGTTTGTACCGAGGTCAACTTGCAAAGAGCCATTTATAAACTAAGCTCTGCAAAAGGGATTTACCGGCTATAAAGCACGCAGTTCTGCTTCTGGGAGCAGCAACGGCACGTCTGGATGTCACTAATCAATGGCGGCAAAGATGCAAGCTGCGTCTGCTGCTTTCCTGGGTCAGATTTATGTAGACTATGAAGCAAATGGAAGGCCAGCTGGTTTCTTAATTTAATGAGTTCTGTAGGAGGGAAAACACAAACAGGCCCAGACGGTTTCCCAAAGGTTAAGGGGAAAAACATCACAATGAGCAATGCAACGAGCAATATCCGAGGCCCCGTTGACACTGCCATATAATTCAGATTATCAGTGAAATAATCCCATTATCTGCTTTGAACTGGATTATAGGAGTCTATACTGCCATATACTAAAGACGCCCAACCACTCCATGTGCTGGGACCCCGGGAAGAAGCAGCACCTGGAAGCAGTAGTCCGCCGGAAGCCCTGGAAGTCCCGCCCTCGGATGACCCTGTCCCTGGTTAGGGAGAAACGTGGCCCCCGGAAGAGGAGACGACGCCGGAAGCGGAAGGAAGGCGAGTACGCCATCCCCCACGCCTCAGACTGGAGGACAGGCCCAGCCCCCTGCCGGAGAGACCAGGAAGGACCGGGATCACAGAGCCAGCGCCTCGGCTGGCTCTGTTGGCTCCCCAGAAGGACGACTAACAGCGAGAGCGGCGAGGCCTCGGAGGACGTTCTGGAGCGCTGCTATAGGCAGTCGCAGCTCCAAAGGGCCCACCAGACTACCGTGAAAGTTGACGAGGACACCGCGCGTACGGACCAGGACCCCCAATGTGGACTCTCATGGGGGAGACGATGGTCCCAGCTCTCCGTCTGCGCCCTGGTACCAGCGATCCTGCTGGGACCTCCCCACCTGCCCTCTACTGGCTTGGCACTACCCTCCTCAAGGATGAAGAAGCTGTGGTAGCGCTGAAGCCAGGGAAGGGGGCGGGGCTTGGCACATGGCTCCGCCCCTCCCTGGCTTTAGCGCCACCACAGCTTCTCAGGCTAGAGGAGGTAGTGCCAACCAGTGGTGGCATAGATAGCCACTACTGGCTTGACACTACCCTCCTCAAGGATGAAGAAGCTGTGGTAGCGCTGAAGCCGGGAGGGGGCGGGCTTGGCACATGGCTCGCCCCCCTCTGGCTTTAGCGCTACCACAGCTTCTCCAGGCTAGAGGAGGGTAGTGCCAAGCCAGTGGTGGCATAGATAGCCACTACTGGCTTGGCACTACCCTCCTCAAGGATGAAGAAGCTGTGGTAGCGCTGAAGCCGGGGAAGGGGGCGGGGCTTGGCACATGGCTCCGCCCCCTCCCCTGGCTTTAGCGCTACCACAGCTTCTCCAGGCTAGAGGAGGGTAGTGCCAAGCCAGTGGTGGCATAGATAGCCACTACTGGCTTGACACTACCCTCCTCAAGGATGAAGAAGCTGTGGTAGCTGAAGCTGGGGGAGGGGTGGGGCTTGGCACAGCCTGTCTCCGCCCCTCCCCCTCTGGCTTTAGCGCTGCCACAGCTTCTGGAGGCCAGAGGGGGGCAATGACAAGCCAGTGGTGGCATAGCTAGCCACTAATGGCTTGGCATTACCTTCCTCAAGCCTGGAGAAGCTGTGGTAGCGCTGAAGTCGGGGGAGGGGGCGGGGCTTGGCGCAACATGGCTCCGCCCCCTCTGAGAAGCGCCCCATCCAGCTGGGATCGACCTCCTTCGGTCCCAGGATCGACCAGTCGATCGTGATCGACTTCCTGGGCAGCCCTGGGCTAAAGTATGGCTAGAAACATGATAACTGTATCTTTAGAGGAGTTTTGCGTGCCCAAGTCACCTCTTCGATCCATACGATTTCCAGGAACAGGAAACATACTGCCAGTTTTCAGATAGAGAAGAAGTCCAGCTTCAGGGTCGGCTCTTTTCCCTTGGCACAAAAGTGAGTACAAGACTACCTGAAAGGGCATTTGAAAATATTAAAATAAATGTTTTAGGTATAGTAAGGAAAATGAATAAATTTGCCCTCTTTTTTATTTTATTTATTTATTTATTTATTCGACTTAATATACTGCTCTCTCTGGAGCCCAGAGCGGTTTACAGAGTTAACAGATAAAACACATGAAATGCAATAAAACCAATTTAAACCCCCAGTTAAAATCAAAAACACTGCAATACAACAGACACTAATTCACATATAAACTACACTGCTAACAGATTGCCATAAAAGGCTTGCACAAACACAGAGAAATACAATTATGACACACTTGCACCCTTCAAGGAGCTTCTGCTCGATAGATTGAGACACACATTCAATTTTCACACACATGCATAACTCTAATTATACAACAGATCAGTGTTTTTCAACCTTTCTTGAGCCGTGGCACATTTTTCACATTTACAAAATCCTGGGGCACACCACCAACCAAAATGACACAAAATGACACTCTAACACAGTAATACAGATAGTTCATATGTTTTTCAATGTATTTATACACTCAGTATGAAACCTGGGCCTGTTTCGATGCACACAACATAGATATCCTGGCAGGAATGGCAGAAAGACACACACAAAGGTCTTGCTCAACAACTGTCACTCTGTGTGTTCTTATGCATCAATAAGGAAGGAAGGAAGGAAGGAAGGAAGGAAGGAAGGAAGGAAGGAAGGAAGGAAGGAAGGGAAGAGAGAAGGAGGAATTGAACCAAAGAGCAAAGAAAGGGAGGAAAGAAACAGGTAGAGAAGGAAGAAAGAAAAAGGGAAAGGGAAAGGAAAAGAGGGAAGGAAGGAAAGAGGGAAGGAGGGAAGGAAAGAAAGAGGGAGGGAAGGTTGGCCACAGCAACGCGTGATGGGTACAGCTAACAAATTTATACAACGCATATATATATATATATATATATATATATATATATATATATATATGGAAGTGGTCGTGCAACGGGGCAAATGCACGCCAAAACTACATTTCCCACACACACAACAAAACCCAGGGCCACTCATCCCCACCCCGAGGTACATCACCCACCCACTAAAACACCCCAAAAACCAACACAACACCCCCAAAAAAAACAACATTGACACGCATGCGCAAACAACCCCACACACAACATGGCCGCCATAAAACCATCACAATAACACGCTTGCGCAACATCCAACGCCATGCCCCTCTCCTCCACCGCTTACCAAACATTCCTGACACCAAGAAAACCACATCCTCCACGCGGCCCCCGGACCACACCAGCACGGACGCCGCATGCCACCCAACACCAACATCCCGGGAGGACGCCGCCAAGGTCCCGTCCGTACGACCCTCCACCAGGACAGCCAACTAAACGCCGAGGAGAACGGCACACCCACGGGACTACAACTCCCAGAGGGCTCCGCGCGGCTCACTCCAAATAAGGGCGGAAACAGCACCGGAAAAAGGCCACAATGGCCGCGCAAAGCCTTCTGGGAGCCGTAGTCCCCTAGCAGCCCACGCCTTCTCCGAAAGCAGCCACAAACTACTGCCGCCATGGCCGCTTCCTCCGCCCCCTCCGCAGCCTCCTCCCATCCTCCCAACTGCTTCAAACAGCCCCCACAGCCACATACAGGGAAAAAAACACCAAGAAAAAGGTAAGATTAATCAACGACAGAAAGAGACAGGGAGAGAGAGAAACAGAGACAGAGAGAGAATTATACAGATACTATGATAGAGACAGAGACGGAGAGAGAGAGAATGATAAACAGAGAATGAAAGACAACATGATCGAGAAAGAAAAAGAGAAAGAAAAATAAAGAGAGAGAATTATACAGAGGAAAGAAACAAAAACTGATATAAAGATAATTAGACATAGAGAGAGAAAAAATGATGGAGAAAGAATGACAAAAAGATACACACAAAGACACATACTACTACAGATTGATACAGACATACAGACCAGGACAGAGAGAGAGAGAGAGAGACACACAGAACATGATAAACACACAGAGAGAGAGAAATACATAAAGATCACAACTTAATACAACAGAAACAATGACAGGGATAGACAGACAGATAGACACAGACAGATAAATAGAGAATAATACAGATAAACAAACATTAGACACACGTATGCCCACCCCACTTACATTCCTTTTCCTTCCTACTTCACCTCTTTCCTAACTTTACTATCCACCATACTACACAACATCAATACAAACCCTTACATACTCAGACTTAATCACATCTCCAAAATAGGGCACAGCAACGCGTGCCGGGTTCAGCTAGTGTGTGCGTGTGTGTGTGTGTGTATATATATATATAAAAACTGTCAGGGATCGGGGTTCCGGGCCAAGACATTGGCGCCCAAAACCCGTATCCCTGACACAGACACAACAACTGATAAGAAACACCTGGGGACAGTCAACGGCCCGCGGCCCTGGCGGGAATGGCGCCAGCGGGAAAAGGGAACGCGGGAAATTGTCCTTTGAAAGTGAGGGAGGGTATAAATACGGGAGTGCCAGGACGCCCGGCTCTTCCGACTTAGTCCCTGTTTGTACTACTGAATAAAGCTTTCGTTGATCCACGACTTTGTCTCGGCGTGATGCATCGGGAGCAGCTACAGTCTAGCTTACATGAACGGTGGGAGTTGTAGGCCAAAACACCTGGAGGGAGGGCCCAAGTTGGCCCACGCCTGCCTTAAGTGAGCAAACCCTGTTAGTTTTCAGCCCCTGCTTAAAGGTGCCTCAACCCTCTGTCCCGAACGCCAATGACCCGCCTTGGCTGAGTGCGAGGGAATCACGGGAGTGGTAGTTTGACACCATCCTGAGCCTCCCCAAACTACAAATCCCGGTAGGACAGGAGGGCTCTCTCTCCCTCCAATTTTCCACGGCACACCTGATGATCGCTCACGGCACACTGGTTGGGAAACACTGCAATAGCACACAACATGGATTATATTCCAGCTAACTGGGCTAGCTTTTCACCCACTGCGATGTTCTTGCTGGTTTATTAATTTTTGACTTTCAAAACGTCCAACGTTTCTCCAATTTTTTTATCCTTTCCAAAAAATAAGATTTGCCGAGGTCATCAAAATAGGTATTGGTTTGTGAGATGATTTCATTGCTGGAGTCAAATCACTTTCCGCCAAGCCATTTCTTCAGGTTTGGAAACAAGAAATAGTCACTCGGGGCTAAATCCGGAGAATAGGGCAGATGAGGGAGCAATTCGTATCCCAATTCATGGATTGTTGCCATGGAAACTGCACATGTGTGCACCCTTGCACTGTCCTGGTGCAAAAGAACTTTTTTCTTGGCCAAATGCAGTCATTTTTTTCAAATCCTCATTAAATTGACCCAATAAGTTGGCATAATATTCGCCATTGATTGTTTTACCCTTTTGAAGGGAGTCAATGTGGATTATACCGCGTGCATCCCAAAAAAACTGTCGCCATGACTTCATTGGCTGACAAACCCACCTTGGCCTTCTTTGGCGCCGATTCACCCTGAGAAACCCACTGTTTTGACTGCTGTTTGGTCTCTGGTGTGTTGTGGTGGATCCACGTTTCGTCCACGGTTACGAAATGGCGCAAAAACCCATCCATATTGCGGTTGAACACTCCTGCGAAATTGTCACACGATTGCGTTTGTGGTCGAATGTGAGCAAATGCGGCACCTATCTTGCGTAAAGCTTTCTCATACCCAAGTGAAAATTTAAAATTGAAACTACTGAGCCACGTGAGATACCTATGGCTTCCACAATCTCTCGCACTTTCAATCTCCGATCGGCCAACACCATATCGTGATTTTTTCCCCATTGTTTCGGGTGTAGAGACCTCAACTGGGCGTCCATAACGTTCGGCATCTTCCGTGCTTGTACGGCCACAACGAAATTCAGCAAACCACTTTTTAACCATTGAAATTGATGGTGCAGAGTCCCCATAGTTATTATCAAGCTTAGCCTTGCTTCGAGGGATGGTTTTTCCCCGCAAAAAATAACGCTTAATGAGCACACAAAATTCACTTTTTTCCATTTTCTCCTCAAATCACATGGTAGTCTGCTATCAATGGCTGTCAAACACACACTAAATGACGCAGCTTGTTCAAAGTTTGACAGGAGTCAACTGACAGGTGCCTGTTGACAGGAAAAGTGTGGCCCTTTCAGTTCAGAGGCGGGAAATTCAAAAAGTCACAGACTTATTGACCCGCCCTCGTACATTATCTGTTATTTATAAAGTACATTTTCTTATTTAAAAACGCATAAAAATTGGGAGGGGGTTTGGAGGGATGGAAGGGGAATAGCAATTCATTGGGGAAATTCACTTTGAGATAAGAGCATTTTGAGTTAAAATCCCAGTCGTGGAACAAATTAAACTCTTAAGTCAAGGTATCGCTGTATTTTACAACACACACTCTAAAAGTGAGCAAATAGTGAATTACAGCCAATAAGTGTCTGCCTCTCATTATCATTAGCATGCAAAAACATGCTGCTAAACATCTGCACCACCCAAGTCACCTGGGGGACAAAACTAGATCACCCCTGAGAATGCTGCATAGGCCAGAAGATGACTGGCCTCAATTGCCAGAATCAGCAGGATCCCAAAATAGTTTCTGGGACAAAGGATTCAGTACTGCTCTCAAGACTACTCTTTCATGGAAGATGCATTCACCTCCACATTGAGTGTTATCAGCTAGCTGGGACTTCCAGCATCATCCTCCCACCGCCCAGTTATACCGTGTTTCCCTGAAAGTAAGACAGCGTCTTACTTTCTTTTCCCCGAAAAGTCCCCTACGTCTTACTTTCGGGGTACGTCTTATATAAACAAAGACGTACCCCGTCGCCACGCCCACGCCGCCGCCGCCGCAACCGGCCCATCGGCCGCGGCACACCTCCGCGGCGCACCTTTCTGCTAGGCCTCTCCAAGGAAGGGAGGGGGAAGAGTCCCAGAGGCGTGGCTAAGCGGCGACGCGTCACTCTGACGCAGCGCCGCCAGCACGCCTCTGGGACTCTTCCCCCTCCCTTCATTGGAGAAAGGGAGGGAAGAGGAAGAGTCCCAGAGGCGTGGCTAAGCGGCGACGCGTCACTCTGACCAGCGGCGCGCAGCCACGCCTCTGAGACTCTTCTCCCTCCCTCCCTGGGAGAATGGGCGGGAAGAGGAAGAGTCCCAGAGGCGTGGCTAAGCGGGGACGCGTCACTCTGACGCCGCGCCGCCAGCCACGCCTCTGGGACTCTTCCCCCCCTTCGTTGGAGAATGGGAGGGAAGAGGAAGAGTCCCAGAGGCGTGGCTAGCGGCGACGCGTCACTCTGACGCAGCGCCGCCAGCCACGCCTCTGGGACTCTTCCCCCCCTTCATTGGAGAATGGGAGGGAAGAGGAAGAGTCCCAGAGGCGTTGCTAAGCGGTGACGCGTCACTCTGACGCAGCGCCGCTTAGCCACGCCTCTGGGACTCTTCCCCTCCCTCCCTTGGAGAATGGGAGGGAAGAGGAAGAGTCCCAGAGGCGTGGCTAAGCGGCGACGCGTCACTCTGACGCAGCGGCGCTTTGCCACGCCTCTGGGACTCTCCCCCCTCCCTTCCTTGGAGAGGCCTAGGGGAAAGGTGCGCCAATGGGCCGGTTGCGGCGGCGGCGACCAGGTATGGCTTACATTCGGGGTACAGCTTACATTAGCCGACCACCCTGACACCCCCGATACGTCTTACAATCGGGGGTGTCATACTTTCGGGGAAACACAGTAGATGGTTGAAACAAGTTCTGCAGGGATTCAAGCAAACATAGCTTGACAATATGTGAAGGGGGACTAAGGACAAACCTTGATTTTGCTATGTGCCTAGCTCCACACTGATGCAGCCTCCTGCCATTCCACGGGTCTCATGGTGTCCCAGGCATTCATTTCAGTTTGTGACCACATTATCTAAAGGATGCCATGTTGCTACACCATTGCATATACCGGTAACACTACGTAACATGATTTTTGTTCCTGGGTTATATATGTCATTTCCTAATTGCTTCTATCATCAAAACATGGAAAAAGTTTATTAAACTGCAAAAACTTTGTTTTCGGAGGATATCTTGCAGCACATTTTGCTACAGCTTTTCAAAGGATATCTTGTAGAGTCTAAACCAATTCAACATAGGTTGTCGCAGTCACAAAAATGAGGTTTATGGATCATAACAACTACTTTCAAAGTAAGGGCCGCACCATTAAACAGGAAATAATACTTTCGAACCAGGAACGGAAAATTTTTCAAGTAGTGTTACGTAGTGTAATGGAATGAGCATCCCGATTCTTGTGTCCATAGGAGGGTCCTGGAAGCAAATCCCAGGGGATACCAAAGGCCCACCCTATATTCCTTCATCTTCAATGTAATTTCCCAGGCTCTTTCAATAAGGAAAAACTCTCTCTCTCTCTCTCTCTCTCTCTCTCTCTCTCTCTCTCTCTCTATATATATATATATATATATACTATTACTATATATATATATATATATATATACTAGCTTGGGGACCCGGCGGTGCCTGGGTTATTTGAGAAACGTATTAGTTGGTCTGTAGCAATTATTTATGTGGCTCGCAGTGGTGTCAGGAAGTTAGTGAAGGCACTGCGAGTCCCATTATCCATGGTGTACCCTCCTCCAAAGTGCAGCAGGATGTAGAGTGGGTCATGCAGGCTCTGTCTGCCAAGTTTGGTCTTGATCCATCAGTACTGGGAGTTGCAGTGGTATCATGAAATTACTGAAGGTACTACAAGTCCCATCATCGGTGGTCCACCCTCCTCCAAACTGCAGCAGTATGTAGAGTGGGTCATGAGGGCTCTGTGTGGCAAGTTTGGTGTTGATCAGTCATTGGATTAGGTTTGTAGCAGTCTTGGAAAGTGAGGGAAGGTACCATCATTCATGGTCTGCCCTCCTCCAAACTGCAGCAGTATGTAGAGTGGGTCATGAGGGCTCTGTGTGCCAAGTTTGGTCTTGATCAGTCATTGGATGAGGGTCGCAGCGGCCTTGGGAAGTGAGGGAAGGTACTGCAAGGCCCATCATTCATGGTCTGCCCTCCTCCAAACTGCAGTAGGATGTAGAGTGGGTCACTGGGGCACTGCATTCCAAATGTGGTCTTTATCGGTATTTGTTGGGGGCCACAGTAGCCTGTGGGAACAGAGGGGTGTGGAAGTACTACAAATCCCATCCTGCCTTGTCAGTCCTCCCCTGAACCTCACCAAGGCGTGAAGGCAGTAATGGAGGTTATGTGTGCCAAGTTTGGTCTCGATCAGAAATTGGAAGAGGGTCGCAGCGGCGGACTTGAGAAGTGAGTAGAGGTAGTTCAAGTCCCATCATCCCTGGTCCGCCCTCCTCGAAACTGCACCAGGACGTAGAGTGGGTCATGGGGGCTGTGTGTGCCAAGTGTGGTCTGTATTGGTCCTTTTTGGTGGCCACAGTGGTCTGTGGGAACCAAAGTGTTTGAAAGTACTACAAATCCCATAACCCATGGTCCATCTCCCCCAAACTGCACCAGGACGTGCGTTGTTGGGTTCAGTGTGCTCTGGATCCCTATTGTGTCAGTCTCCCAAAAACCCTTCCAGTCTTTTCAGTTGCTGATGAATTCCTCTGTGTTTGCTGTGTGGGGGTTAAGGGAGAGGCAGTAGGCGGGCTCATGCAAATTCCACACAGGGAACGCTGGGATGCCTGACTGGGGTAGAGGGAGCACATCCAATGTAGGATGGAAGTCTCCCCAAATGAAAGCATTACTTGGGTGGTGAGCCGTAGTGTTTGGGGAGGACATTGGCAGTGTTTGGGCTACATGTGAATGGCGCTCACTGTAGCCTGCAATGTCAGATGAGGGAGTGCCTTTGGAGGCTTCTCAGCACTTGGAATTATAGCCTGCTTGTGGAGGCCCCAGGCTGTCTGTGTGTAAGTGGATACTTTCTCCACATACATACATACATATTTTTCTCTCTTATTATGTATAGAGATATATCATATTCCTATATATATATATATATATATATATATATATACACACACACACACATACACATATATGTGTATATATATATATATATATATATATATATAAAATTCCATGGATATATATACACTTAGCAAAGCAACTACAACTGAAAGAGAACCGTCAGAGGTCCCTTAAAACTGCAAGTATGATATCCTGCAAATCAGGCGCCCCATAAAACAGCGTAAAAGCAAGAGACGACATGCTAAATGCTGAGCAAATAAGTCACAACATGCTAGGCACAGTCCAAGAATTCACCATCAGAGGCCTGTACCAGCTTTTCAACATCCCAGACTATTTCTGTTCCATAGATGCAGTGCTTGGTTAAACTTTCTTCACCAGCATAACAACTATGAAATATAGATCTTCAGACTGGAGGTAAATAGCATTCAGCTGGTGTCACTATAGTATCGGAATAGCCTAACATAGCTACTCTCTTATGTATTTAATCATTTCTTTGACTTTCTTTAAAATCAGACTACTGTGTTTCCACAAAGGTTACTCTTTGTACCTGACTCCGGTGCTCAATTGAGTTAGATTCCTTGCCGCTTTTAAGCTCCAACGGCATTATCTTGGACTGAGTTTTAGATCTGTGGTGAATTGTTACTCCAACCGTAACATCAATTTTGCCCTTCAAGCCAAACCGAGGGCACCAGATATTTTCCTCCACGTCCAGGATTTCCGTCACTTTGACATTGCAAAAAGAGTCACCTTCATTTCTCGGCCTATCAAAGAACAAATTAGGCGTGTTAACTTGTCTCTTTATAGAAGATAAAGGCTATCTTCTCAAAACAAGCATTGGAAGAAGAGGCAAAAAGCACTTACGTATTTATACAGCCCAGGGCGAATCGGCGCTGCCTGTGTTATTGGACCTCACAGCAGCGTTCGATACAGTCGATTATGATCTTTTGACCCACCGCCTTGCTGGGGCCGGGGCGAGGGGGACAGTTCTGAATTGGCTGTCTTCCTTCCTCCGGAACCAGTCTCAGTGAGTGAGGTGAGGTTGAGGTCCGGGGTTCCCCTACTTTGTGGGGTCTCCCAGGGGGCAATCTGTTATTTAACATCTATGTCCGACCACTTGCTCGCCTGGTACGTAGCTTTGGGCTGGAGTGCCACCAATATGCGGATGACGCCCAGCTCATTCTGGGAATAGAGGGCTGGCCCGAATCCGTACCCGATAATTTCCATCGCTGCCTTGAAGCCCTTACTGGATGGCTGCGAGCCAGTAGGTTGAAGGTGAATCCGGCGAAGACGGAGATCCTCTGGCTTGGTAATCCGGGCAGTAGGGAGATCCAGCTTCCAACCCTGGATGGCGTGACGTGTAGTTGCTATGTCCATTGTCATCAGTAAAAAGTCTTGGTGTCACACTTGACCCTCAACTGTCGATGGAGACACATGTCTCCACCGTCAGTAGAGTAGCGTTTTACATCTACGCCAGGCAAGGAAGCTGGCCCCCTATTTGTCCCGCCAAGACCTGGCCACAGTGGTCCAAGCCACGGTCATCTCAAGGTTAGACTACTGCAACGCTCTTTACATTGGCCTGCCTCTGTCGGTGATCTGGAAATTGAAGCTGGTGCAGAACGCGGCAGCTCGGCTGCTGGCAGGTGTACCAATGAGCTGCCACATCACACCCATCTTGCGCGAACTGCACTGGCTCCAAGTGGAATGCTGGATGACCTTCAAAGTGCTGGTATTGACCTTTAAGGCCTTGAATGGACTGGGGCCAGTGTACCTCATCCCATACTGTCCCACTAGACCCCTGCGCTCAGAGACAGAAAACCTCCTGGTGGTCCCAAGTCCTAAGAATTACCATCTCACTACAACACGGAGGGGGGCTTTTTCTATCATAGCTCCTACCCTGTGGAACAAATGTGTTGCCCTCTGAAATCCGTGCTCTACCAAGTTTGCTGGCTTTTCGGAAGGCATGCAAGACATTGTTGTTCCAACAGGCGTTTGGCTCCTAAAAACTGCCAGTCTCTCTGACATGACATTGTCCTCTCTGATGCTATCTGTATTTTATGGTTGCTGTTTTAATCCTAATGATTTAATGTAGTTGTAAATGTTGTTGTTGTTTTTATTGTTTGTGAGTCGTCCTGAGCTGAACGGGAGCGGCGATGGATAAATGTGAATAAATAAATAAATAAATAAAATATAAAGCACTTTTCTATATTTTTAAAATGAAAGCTGAAATCGAATCATATTAATTTTAAGACATGGCTTCTGAACAATAAAAACGGTTACTTACCGATACTTATCTTTCAGGTGAAAACAAAAGATTTTACTCCCAAACAGCAGAATGTGTCACACAAAAGCAGCAAACATTTAACAGAGAAAAACAACTATATAAGGCTGGTGGTGACAGAATCTGGCTATGTCATGTATAGAAAAAAGAAAGAGGGGGGCTGACAATAGGAAGACTCAAATACTATAACTTACTTGGCAGCTAGTTTCCTACAGCTGTGATAGACAAGGTGGGAAAATACTTAAAATGTTTAAAAAGGAGGAAGTTGTTTTAAATTAAGCCACGGTAGTCCATGCTCTCGTTACATCCCGTATACATTACTGCAACGCTCTCTACGTGGGGCTGCCTTTGAAGACTGCTTGGAAGCTTCAACTGGTCCAACGGACAGCAGCCAGGTTGATAACAGGAGCGGCACTCAGGGAGCGTACAACTCCCCTGTTGTGCCAGTTCCATTACCAGTACCGGGTACAATTCAAAGTGCTGGTTTTGGCCTTTAAAGCCCTAAACGGTTCTGGTCCAACTTACCTGTCCGAACGCATCTCTCCCTATGAACCATCAAGATGTTTAAGATCATCCGGAGAGGCCCTGCTTTCGGTCCCACCTGCTTTGCAGGCGAGCCTGGCGGGGACGAGAGACAGGGCCTTCTCAGTGGTGGCTCCTCAGCTTTGGAACTCACTTCCTAGTGACATCAGATCGGCCCCCTCCCTCCTGACATTTCGCAAGAAAGTCAAGACTTGGCTGTTTGAGCAAGCATTCGTAGACGAACTTTAATCGAGATCAAGGATTAGTATGACGACGAAACGGAAACTGATTTTAAGATTGTGGAGCTGAGATTTGTATTTTGTAGTTTTTAACTGTTGATTTTATATGTTTTTATATGACTTTTTATCTTGTGATGTATTGTATATGGGCACTTGTTGCCGCTTGTTCACCGCCTCGAGTCGCCTTCGGGCTGAGAGAGAGAGGCCGTATAGAAGCATGGCAAATTAAATAAATAAATAAAACGGTCAAACCAAATCAAGACAGCATCGCTACGCTACAGTGTTTCAACCCATCATATCTCCAATATAACAAAGGGATATTAGTATTATTATGTGTAAAAAGTGCGTCACAAACATAAAATGTTTGAAAAGCTCTGAATGCAAAATGACCAGATCTAGCACAGAAGTAAATTGAGAAGAAAAGGAAAATTTAGAGAGATTAGGAGTGCGTCAGCTCCCCCTGGTGGCCAGAGTTTGCCTCTGTTCGTCTATATGTGTGTATGTGGAAACGGCAGGGATTGTCTGCTAGGTATGTGTGCCTGTAATCTGCTCTGTTGTAGCACACCAGTTCTCATTTGTGCCTGGGGAACTAGGAATTGCACCGGGGGTTCCATTAGCATTAGGGCCTGTGCCAGCACAGTTAGATTCCGAAGAGGACTTGGAAGGGTTACCTGAAGAGGAGCCTTCCCTCACTGGGCCTCCTTCGCCCGTTGAGAGCTTGGCGTGGGATGAAGGTTGGCCGGATCCCTATGAAGAACACCACGTGCAAATGGAGTCGAGTGATAGTGGGAGTTATGAACACCCGGGAGGAATAGGTTCACAAGAATTGCTAAGTGAAAACATGGAACAAAGCGGCTGGGAAGATTCTAGGGAGGACAGCTCTCATGCTGATAGAGGCCCAGCTGCTGAGAGGCAAGGTCGAACCTTTGATAGGAGAAGTAGCATTGAGTCTAGGAGAAGGGGATGGCACCGCAGCCTAGACAGGCCGAGGTCCGTCAGCAAGGATTGGAGACGACAAGGCCTAGAGCGTCGGGGACCTTGGCCAAGAGATTAAGTATAGCATCCGTGGGAATCTATCGCCAGTGCTTCGGCCACGTCTCTTCTGGGTAGATGTGAAGCGAAGTGGGACCACGGGGCTAAGCTAGCTAGTGGTCATCAAGCCTTGCCTTGTTCCTGTATCCTGTTGTATCCTGATTCCGCATTGCTACGCGGAGCCTTGCCAAGCCTTTGGATTATACTCAAGTTGCTTTTGGACATTGTTTGCTTACCATTTTGGATTCGCTTTTGATATTCTTATGGACAATATTCTATTTGAACTGTTTTTATATTCAATAAAGTAGTTAGCCTTCAGTACATCTCTGTGTGTGTGATTGAGGGGCCGGCCAAGTCCGTGCATTGTGACATCTGTGTCCCCTTTTGGGTTTGAAGAGCGGAATATAAATAAAGTAAATAATAAATAAATGTTCCATTAATGGAAGATCCAGCCTAAGACCAAGGATAATGGTTAGAGAGTCCATCTTAAGGCAAGGAGTTGTATGTTATTTGCTTTATCCTTTCAGATGTAAGATTTTAAAACAGCTATACATACAGTTCCAGTAAAGCCACAACAACATATTGAGTTACAGTTACTTACCATTTCAGCTGCAAGTTATGCTGAAAATTATGCTGGTTTGCTTGATGGTTTGTGCACATGAACTCTTCTGCCCATTTAGTAAAAGATGGAAAATATTCCTGGATTTCCTCCATTACATCATTTTGCTTCAGATTTAACTGATATCTTCGGGAATCAGAGAACAAAATAATATAAACTGCTTTATAGTCAACGAGAGAATAAGAAAGGCAACAGGAAAACAAGGCAAAATATCTCTAGGCAAAATATCTCTAAAGTACTATGTGGTTGCATATCCATTTATTTGCATATCCATAATTATTTATGATCTATACCAGTGTTTCCCAACCTTTTTTGAGCCGCGGCACACCTGGTCACTCGGAGCGTGGCCTCCACCTGGGCCCCGCCCCCTTTTGGCCCAGGTCCCTCTCTCTTCCTCCTTTCCCTCCTGCCTGCCTGGCTGCCTGGCTTCTCAGGGGCGATGGAGGCGCGCGGCTTGGACCGGAGCCTGTGCGTGGTGACGGGGGCATCGTGGGGCCTGGGCCAGGCCGTGTGCCTTGGCCTGGCCGCGCTCCTCTCCCCGGGCTTGGCGCTGCTCCTCTCCGCCCGCGCGCCCTCACCGCAGACCTGGCCCAGCCCCACGCCGCCCAAAGCTTCCTCCGCGCCGCCCGGGAAGCCCACCAGCAGATGGAGGGCGAGGAAGACGGTGGGGCGGGGCCGCCCCCGGAAGGGTCCTCCTGGTCAACGCCAGTGAGCCAGGCAGGAGGGAGAGGCCGGCAGGAAGGAAGGAAGGAAGGACGGAAGGAGGGAGGGCCTCCCATGCGAGGGGAAGGCACCCCCAGGGAACACTAGGAAGAAAGGGGGGGAAGAGAGGTTTTTCCACGGCACACCAGCTGATCTCTCACGGAACACTAGTGTGCCGCAGAACAGCGGTTGGGAAACACTGATCTATACAATGAAAATTTTTATTATAACCTATCAAGTGCAATCATTAAACAATAAAGCAGCAAAACAACCAAGTCTTTGCAGAACCCTATGCCGCTTACTCAGCCATTTACGGTTCTTACAGGTAGTAGTACTTACAGCTCTTTGAGGTAGTGTGGTCCCTGAAGAACAGAGAAGGCAATTTCATTCAGTTTCTCTTGGGCAAAATCGGTTCCTGCTTTCTGGAATATTTCATGTAGAAGGGTCCCGATCAACATTGGACGTGAACCGGACTCACATTTCTGGAAAACATAATAATCAGCCAAAAAATATTCAAATAAATGTTTGTGCAGAAGGTATCGGTCAAGACCACGTGTTTATGCAATAGGATTAGTTTATTTTCCTTCCTCCAAAACACAAAACGAGGATGTAATCCCAAAAAGACACATTATAGAATATGTCCTTTAAACACAGAGCACAGAACTCCACTGTAAACAAACAAGGATTATTAAGTAAGTTAAAGTCACAACAATCTCAGTATTACACCAACTGTCTTACATTATTAGCAATGCATCGTTTGTGAAGATAAGCTCCCCGGTGCTTTGTTTCTTATTATAGCTGTAAGCCACTATGCACTTCTGCGGAAGGCTCAGGAGAATTTGGGGGGCGCTGAACCCCTGTAAGGGGGTGGTGGCGTGAGCCAGGCTTGCCAATTGCAGGGTCGCGGGCTTGCGAGGACGTCCCCATTGGAAGAAAGGGGTCAATACACAGGACTGCGCCATGGGCGGGATTGACGAGAGGAAGGAGGCGCGCGCTGCGGTTTCCACGGCAATGCCTGCCCGGGGATTCCAACTCGCAGGGACATAGTCGCAAGTGCGCGATCCCCGGGCAGGTATTGCCGTTTGATCCAGATCTGTCATTCATGGGGGTCTTAGTGGTCTGTGGAAGTGAGAGCTGAATTAGCTGAAGGTACTGCAAATCCCATCATCCGTTGCTCATACTCCCCCAAACATATTGTTTCTGTGATGATTTCTGGAACTCAATGTTTGTAATTTACACCTTTCTTTACTATATTTTACAAAAAAGGTAGAAACATATATCTTTCTGTTTAATTGCTATTAAATTTTTAAAAAAATATTTTCTAGGGGGGCGCTGAGTAAATTCTTTTCTGAAAAGGGGGCAGTAGGCCAAAAAAGTTTAGGAACCACTGATCTACACGGTAGGATTAATGCAGTTTGACTGCACTTTAACTGCCATGGCTCAGTTGTCAGTCAGTCAGTCACGTTTATTGAGTAACCGTCAGGTCATTTCAAATAAAAGCTCCCACAGCAGAGTAGTATACAAAATAAGGATAAAATCAGTACCTAATGTACAAGGCAAACAATGTAACACATTAAAAACTAAACTTATTGCAATTGTCTTGCGTCAACGCATAGGAAGGGAAACTATTAGCATAGGATACTTAGGAGGCCCGGTGATCAGTTGATGTGACGCTTATTACCGCTGTACCGCGGCCTGTTCCATGCCGCCTACTGGAACTCATCCCCCGCACAGTTGACTCCAATAGACTCCATGTACCGCTGTCTCTTTTTATATGCTCTAAATAGGTAAGCAGCTACCTTATACACCGTTTGAAGGTTAGAGTCTGAGAGGAGGAAGTTAATTTTAAAGGTAGGGGCCAGAATGTCCTTTTGGATAGTAAATGGCCAAGGTATTTCTCCCTCTCCTCTGCATATATGGGACAGATCAACAAAATGTGGACTAGATCCTCGACTTCTGGTAGGCCGCAAACACAGACTCTGTCCCTATAGAGTGTGGCAGCATATCTGCCGGCCCTCACCATAGACTCTAATTGCTCGAACCTAGCTCTAGTTAGGGCAATCCTCAGGTGAGGTAGGAGCGGGCGAGCCAGATACGGGGCAGTAACAAAGTGGTTGGGTTGTTGGGCTAACCAGTGCATGGATTTGACCCTAGCCAAATGGGCTAGGTCATCTTGAGCACATACATCAGTACCCTCTGCTTCACCCGGTTCATCATTGAAGTCACTCTGATGTTCGACGGATCCACCTGGAGCCCTGTAGGATGAGATATGTCATTATGGAGCCCCCATGTTTTCTGAGAGGGAATTGCTCCATCAGGCACAACTTGGGCAGTCTCGCGTCTTCTAGATTGTTCACCTTGCACCAGTAGTTAATGGCTCTAATTTTTGCTAGGCCTGAGATTTGGTGTCTGCCTAACTCGGACCTGACTGCCGCTGCGGGAGTGCGATTATTCACCCCCAGAATCCGCCTTAAAAAGTTAGTCTGGGTGCGCTCAATAGGGTGACATTGGTCAGGCCCCAAATTTCTGCGCCATACAACAAGAGAGGCAAAACCTTGGCGGCATAGACTTTGAGAATTGGCAGAAGGGATCCCGGGTAGTGGCGGTTAATTAACCTGGTAAGCTGAGAAAGCCTGAGGTTAGCCTTGATGGAAAGTGCATGCATATGATCCACCCATGACCCGTTAGCAGAGAAGGTGACCCCAAGGTAAGTATACTTTTTAACTTGTTCGATTGCCTCCTGTCCAAGAGACCACTTGTGCTTCCTGTCTCTCCTAGCAAATCTCATCACTTTTGATTTGTTTTTGTTGATGGGAGCATGGGGGGGGGGGGGGTCATAGATTTACAAGGCCTTTAGCTTTCTCTGCCAAAGAGTGCTGGTCCCTCCCCAATTTATAAATCCCACGATTCCACAGCGTTGAGCCACGGCAGTTAAAGTGATGTCAAACGACATTAATTTTATGGCATAGAAGTGATGAAGCTGATTAAACCTATCTTTGTCTTCGTTACCTGATTACCCGTCATGAGGAGCAAGAAAACTATAAGCATACACAGCTGAGGAATTCAGAGTCTAGTAATATAACACTATCGTATATATACAAATGTACGAAATAATAATAACCGTAAGACTATGTGATATCCAAAGCATGTTAAGAGAAGCCCTGCTCAATAGGGGGACGGCTCTTAAATGGGTGTCCTCTTTTCTCCTAGATCGGGGACAGCGAGTGGAGAGGGGAGGTATGGTTTCCGAGAGGCTCCCTCTTAGTTTTGGGGTGCCTCAGGGAGCCATTCTCTCCCCTTTATTATTCAACATATATATGCGACCTCTTGCCAATTTGGTGTGGAGCTTTGGTCTGGAGCAGGGGTGCCCACACTTAAACTAAAACCAAGTCAGAAAGATCTACCAAGAGATAACAGGGCGGAGCTGGGGAAGGGGGCGTGGCTTGGTGGGGCTTGGCTCCGCCCCCTCCTCCCTCTGGCTTCAGCATTTCCACTGCTTCTCAAGAGTAGAAGGGGGTAATGCCAAGCCAGTGGTGGCATAGATAGCCACCACTGGCAGCATCACCCCTTCTACTCTTGAGAAGCTGTGGAAATGCTGAAAACTGGCGGAGGGGCGGAGCTTGGCGGGCTTGGCTCTGCCCCTTTTCCTCTGGCTTTAGCATTTCCACTGCTTCTCCAGGGTACAGAAAGGTTATGTCAAGCCAGTGGTGGCTATCTATGCCACCGCTGGCTTGGCATTATCCTCTTCTATCCAGGAGAAGCAGTGGAAATGCGGCAGTCAGAGGGAAAGAGAGCCCCACCAACCCACCCTCCTCCCTCTGGCTTTAGCATTTCCACTGCTTCTCCTGGGTAGAAGAGGGTAATGCCAAGCCAGTGGTGGCATAGATAGCCACCACTGGCTTGGCATTACCCCCTTCTACTCTTGAGAAGCTGTGGAAATGCTGAAGCTGGCAGAGGCGGCGGAGCTTGGCGGGGCTTAGCTCTGCCCCCCTTTCCTCTGGCTCTAGCATTTCCACAGCTTCTCCAGGGTACAGAAAGGTTATGTCAAGCCAGTGGTGGCTTTCTCTGCCACCGCTGGCTTGGCATTATCCTCTTCTATCCAGGAGAAGCAGTGGAAATGCTGAAGGCAGAGGAAGGGGCGGAGCTAAGCCCCCTGCCCCCTCCCCCTCTGGCTTTAGCATTTCACTGCTTCTCCTGGGTAGAAAGAGGATAATGCCAAGCCAGTGGTGGCATAGATAGTCACTACTGGCTTGGCATTATCCTCTTCTACCCAGGAGAAGCAGTGGATATGCTGAAGCTGGCTGAGGGCGGGGCTTGGTGGGGCTTGGCTCCGCCCCTCCCCTTCTGGCTTTAGCATTTCCTGCTTCTCCTGGGTAGAGGAGTGTAATGCCAAACCAGTGGTGGCATAGATAGCCACCACTGGCTTGGCATTATCCTCTTCTACCCAGGAGAAGCAGTGGAAAGGCCGAAGCCGGCAAAGGGGGCGGGGCTAGGCGTGACATGGCTCCGCCCCCTCAGAAGCATCCCATCCAGCTGGGATCGACCTCCCTGGGCCCCAAGATCGACCAGTCGAGCGCGATCGACTTTCTGAGCACCCCTGGTCTGGAGTGTCATCAGTATGCTGATGGCACCCAGCTAGTGCTGAGGATGGACGGCCGGCCGGACTCTGTACCCGATTGTTTCCAGCTATGCCTTGAAGCTGTGACTTGCCTACGGGCCAGTCGATTAAGAGTGAATCCATCAAAGACGGAGATCCTTTGCCTGGGTCGCCCAGGTGGGTGTGGGATCCGGCTGCCTACTCTGGACGGCAAGGCATTACGCCAGTCGTCTTTAGTAAAGAGCCTTGGGGTCCAATTGGACCTTCTGCTGACAATGGAGGCTCAGGTCTCAGCTGTCAGCAGATCCGCCTTCTTCCACCTGCGGCAGGTTAGGCGGCTGGTTCCCTACCTCACCAGAAGCGACCTAGCCACGGTAATCCAGGCATCTCGAGGCTAGACTACTGTAATGCCCTTTACATTGGCCTTCCCTTGTCGGTCATCCGGAAGCTTAAACTGGTGCAGAATGCTGCAGCGAGACTCGTGGCGGGAGTACCGGCCAGGGGTCATATTACTCCAACCCTGCAGCAACTGCACTGGTTGCCAATTGAGCACCGGATCACCTTCTTGGTGTTGGTTTTGACCTTCAAGGCCTTGTATGGTCTGGGGCCGGTGTACTTGAGGAACTGTCTACTCCCATATGTTCCCCAGAGATTGCTTCGATCTGAGGACTACAATCTCTTACAGATCCCTTCCCTACGGACCATCCACTTGTCCTCTACGACAGTGTTTCCCAACCTTTTTTGAGCCGCGGCACATTTCCTACATCTGCAAAATCCTGGGGCACACCACCAACCAAAATGACACAAAATGACACTCTAACACAGTAATACATATAGTTAACAATTTTTTAATTGTATTTATACACTCAGGGTGAAACCTGGGCCTGTTTTGATGAACACAGATATCCTGGCAGGAATGGCAGAAAGACACAAACTTCCCACACAGAACTCCCATAACCAAGAGAAAATACTATAAGAGTTTGGTGGGCATTGACCTTAAACTTTGGAGTTGTAGTTCACCTACACCCAGAGAGCACTCTGGACTCAATGTTGGATCAGGACCAAACTTGGCATGAATACTCAATATGCCCAAATGTGAACACAGATGGAGTTTGGGGATAATAGACCTTGACATTTGGGAGTTACAGTTTCTGGGATATATAGTTAACACACAATCAAAGAGCGTCCTGAACTCTTGCAACAATGGAATTGAACCAAACTTGGCCTATTGAACTCTCATTACCAACAGAAAGTACTGAAAGGGTTTGCTTGGGAATTGACCTTGAGTTTGGAAGTTGTAGTTCGCCTACACCCAGAGAGCACTGTGGACTCAAACAATGTTATGTTATGTTGTTGTTTGTTTTCTATCCAGAATCACAATGTTGGAAGGAGGCTCACCACTTTAAGGTCCCTGAAACAGGGATGGGGAAACTTCGGCCCTCTGGGTGCTTTGGACTTCAACTCCCACCATTCCTAACAGCCTGAGGCCCTTTCCTGCTTAAATGGCTGAGGGGGGGAGGAAAAGGGCCTGAGGCTGCTAGGAATGGTGGGAGTTGGGAGTCCACAACACCTGGAAGGTCCATAAGAACATAAGAAGAGCCATGCTGAATCGGGCCTCAGCCCATCTAGTCCAGCATTCTGTGTCACACAGTGGCCCACTAGTTGTACACAGGGATCTCTAGCAGAAAGGAGGGCAAGACCCTCACCTGCTCCCGACCCCCCACAACCAGTACCCGGGGAAAATCCTGCCTGCCTCCATCAACACAGAGGTGGCACTTGGATGTCCATTTCAGTAGCTACTGATTCCCTTGGTATCCAGGTCCAAGTTTGCCCATGCCAGCTTTCCTCCCCCTTCCCCTTCGCGCCCTTTCTTCCCCCTCCTGACAAGCACTTACTTTTTCTTCTCCACTGCCACTTCTACCGCCATTTTGAACTGAGGGGACAGTGTGAGCATGTTCAGGAGGGGAGGGGGAAGACATGACCTGTGTGGGCGCTACTGCGCAGACTCGCCCCACAGAGCAAAGCGAGGCAAAGCGAGCAGAGCGAGGCTGGGAAGAAGGGAGCCTGCGTGGAGAAGAAAAAATGTTCGGCAGGAGGGGGAAGAAAGGGTATTGGAGGTTCCAATTTCCCACGGCACACCTGATGATCGCTCATGGTACACTAGTGTGCCCCGGCACACTGGTTGGGAAACACTGCTCTACGAGACAGAGGGCTTTCCCTGTTGTTGCTCCAAGCCTGTGGAACCCCCTGCCACCTGAGGTCCGGGCAATCACTGAACTGCCAGCATTTCGTAAAGCCTGTAAAACAGTTCTTTTCCGTCAGGCATTTAATGCCTAGTCACTCCTGGTTATGGGTGAAACTGTGATTCTGTTTTAAATTGCAAACATTGTTTTATGTTTATGGTTAAAGCTTGGTCGATGTATTGTAAACCGTCCTGAGCCAATCTGGAAGGACGGTATACAAATCGAAACAATAAAATAAATAAAATAAAATAAGCTAATGCACTCTTGTCCAAGCTAGGATAATATTGGGATCATCAAATGTTCAGAGAAATTATAAATCAAGCCAAGCTTAATATTGGCTCCCACTTACCCTGAACTTTTCACTCAGTATAGCTCTCCTCATACATCGAATGCTATTTGATACCGTGGTACCAGAAAGTAGTATATCTGGATATAAGATGAAGTATCCAGACTCTGCGTCTATTACCCAGACACCAGAACGGCACTCTCCTTCCAGGTGAATGATGTCCCCAGGCTGGACTGGAACATAAATCCTTAAAAAAACCCACATATGTTGAATTATAAGGCTTTTGAAAATCAAAGTAAGAAGTACTTCAGTACAACTTAACAACACAACTTATGAGAAAAAGGAAAGAAAGTAGTCAAGAGTCTCCACTGAAGGCTATATCCAGGCAGTCCCCAAGTTATGAACAAGAGCGGCTCCGTAGCTTTGTTCTTCAGTTGAATTTGTACGTAAGTCGGAACTGGTACATTATATATATATATATATATATATATATATATATATATATATATATTAGGCATGAGAAAAATGAAACGGAAATTAAAAGGATTCGTAAGAGATTCGTATGTAATGGGACTTTTGAGCTTTTACGGATCGCTGCCGCGAACCCCGGAAGTAGACTTCCTTTTACGGTCCTTGAGGCCAACAATTTGCGTTATGATCGTAATAAATTCTTAATTATTAATTAATTAATTATTGTACTACGTACTCACTTCTCCCTGTCTTCTCCCCTCATTTCCTTCCCGCCTTCATTCAGCTTCTTCTTTTTCCCGCATTTCTATGGGGAACTGGAAGTGACGCTGCTGCTCGGTAGGCCATGCATTCTGGAAAGTGTAGTCCTCACGCTTTCCCCCCTCCTTCTCTTCCCCGTTGCTCTGCTGCCATGCCCCATCGCAGGGGCCAGCTTCACACACACACACACACACACACGCTTCTCCTCCTCTCTCCCTGTGCTCTCTCAGATGCTTCTCTTCCCCGTTGCTCTGCTGCCATGCCCCATCGCATGGGCCAGCTTCAGCCCCCCAGGTACGTGTTTTGGACTTCAACTCCCACCATTCCTCACAGCCTCAGGCCTCTTCCTTTTCCTCTCAGCCTGGGCAAACTTGGGCCCTCGCTCCCTCAGGATCGGGGTGAGAGAGAGGCAGCGAGGAGCAAGGGGGGGCTCCTCCTCCTTTTTTTTTGCTGCTTCCAAGAATAGAATACCCCCTCCCTCCCTCCTTCCCTCCCTCCTTCCTATTTGGGGAGTCCCATCTAGAATTCAGTGTGGTTTATTCAAGTTTTGGCCTACAACTCCCAGAAATCCCAGCCAATTTACCAGCTGTTAGGATTTCTGGGAGTTGTAAACAAAACTCCCATCTGGAATGCGCATGCTCTGGCATACAATTACTAACGAATTTCGTTAGTAATTAAGTTACATTTTAGAACTTTTTGGAATTTTTTTTGTAAGTCTTTCTTTTACTAATCAAAAAAAAATCCCCCCCCCATTTGATTTTAGAATCACCATTTTTGGATTCGAAACCATGCCTAATATATATATATATATATATATATAGAGAGAGAGAGAGAGAGAGAGAGAGAGAGAGAGAGAGAGAGAGCGAGCTTTGGATAGCATAGGGACAGGTTAACACCTCTGTGGTGTTTGTTGTTCAGAAGATTTCACCACACGTTCTGTCCCTGTGACGTGTCATGAAAGCAAAGATTGGTGACAGAGCTCCAGTGGAGACACCTTTTCCCCATGACCATGACTCTTTTGGGAGTGAATTTCCCTTCTGAGGGGTAGATTTCTCTCACTTCCTATTGTCTCACTGCCGTTCTTAACTAGGTAAGTCAGATGTATGTAACTCTGGGACTGTACTGGCTTCTCAGGGCCTCGCTGTGACTCCTATGGAAAGGCAGTGGAAATGAAAGGAGTGAGAATATGACATACTGAGAATATGAGTTGAAGGAGAGGGAAACAAAGCTATGGAGCTTTGCACAATGAAAGAGTGACCCAAAATATATCATTCAAACCCCCAAGAATCAACACTCATAAAGAAAACAACTACATTGGACCGTTCTTTGATTGGTATCAAAACCAGGGGTGGGCAATTCTTTTTTCCAAGGGGCCGCACGAGAGCCAAAAAATATTATGGAGGGCCGCACCTAAAGGCTGAACGACATTCTAATCCAGTGTTTCTCAACCAGTGTGCCGTGGCACACTAGTGTGCCGTGGTGATCATCAGGTGTGCCGCGAGAAAAGCTCTCTGCCCCCCTTCCTTTCCCCCTCCTCCAGCCGAACTCCTGCTGCTTGGGAGAGGAGGAGGAAGGGTCGGGCGGCGGTGAAGAAAAAGAAGAAGGGACCGGGGCGCCGCCTCCTTCGGCCATTTCCCCAACCATCCTCCAATCTGCCATGACTCTCGCCCTTTGCTTGTTGAAGCCGCACGGAGGAGGAGCCCCGCCTACTGAAGCCCGTCCACCGCTCATGCTCCTACTCTGTGGGAGAGCTGAAGCCGGGAGGGCGGGGCATTGCGGCCTGGCTTTGCCCCTCCCGGCTTCAGCGCTCCCACAGCCGCCAGCCTTGAGGGGCAGTGCCAAGTCAGCGGTGGCAGAGCCAGCACAATGCTGGCTTGGCACTGCCCCTCAAGGCTGGCGGCTGTGGGAGCGCTGAAGCCGGAGGAGAGTGTGGGGCATGGCATGGCTCCTCCCTCCTCGGCCGGCACTCCCAGCAGCTGCTCCCAGCAGGCCACCATCCCCAGCCGTTCTTTACTGTGTTAGAGCGTCATTTTGGTTGGTGGTGTGCCCCCGGATTTTTTTAATGTTAAAAGTGTGCCGCGGCTCAAAAAAGGTTGGGAAACACTGTTCTAATCTACATAATTTATTTATTTACTTACTATATTTACTATACATTACACATCATTAATATTAACAAATTAAAATATCAATAAATATTCATATATTATTAGTATTAATATTTATTATATTATAGTATATATATATATAGACATTATAATATATTGAAATTATAATATAATATAACATTATTATATTATTTATTATACTATTATATTATTATAAAATTATTATAAAATAATAATATAAACCACTAAAATTAAATTAAATTCAAGAAGACAAGGTGCGAACCAAGATGAAAGCTGACATCCCGAAGAGAGGAAGGATCCCAAGATGGAATGGCCCAATGACCCCAGCCCAGAGGATGGCAAAGCAGACCCAGCCGCCGCAGCAGCAGAGGAGAGCACAGCAGCAGGCGGTTGGAGGCTGCAGGCCTCCGCCCGCTCTTGCCCCCAGCCGTTCCCCAGCTGATCGTCCTGCTATGGAGTGCCTGCCATCCCTGGAGGCGATCTGGCCCTGCAGGGGGAGCAGTCGGTGATCTGAGGCAGCTGATCGCCCTGGCGACCTGGAAGACGATCAAGTCTTTCGGGTCGCCATGGCGATCAGCCCTCGCATGTCGCGGACTGCTCCCGCTGCAGGCCTGGATCGCCTCCAGGGATGGCAGCCACTCTAAAGCCGCCGCTCTTCCGGCCTGTCTGCCGACACAGGCCCCACAGAGCCCGCGATGGGATGGCAGCAGCGGCACCCCTTTCTTTTGGCCCCGCCCCTGGCGCCCTTCTCCCGGGCCGAACAGAATCGGCTGCCGGGCCAGATCCGGCCCGTAGGTTGCCCACCCCTGATCAAAATGCTGCCGTCCACTTGGAACTGCTATCTTCTTTCCCAGGGCTGGGAAAAAGGGCCCTATGGCTCCACATAACTGAAGGAGGGAAAGCGCCTTGGAGAGCGGCAGCGGCAAACCCCCACAAAACAGTGAAAATACCATGATATATATTTTAAATTAAGATTTTTTTAAATCCGCAAAACAGCGAATCTGCAATAAGTGAACCACAAAGTAGCGAGGGAACACTGTACCATGCACAGATCAAAACTATCAAACAGTATCAAATTATTTGGTGCAGGACTTGGTAAACTGCATTTTAGAGCAAAAGAATGCTTATTTGGTTCCTGTAAGTGTTGTTCATATGGATTAGCAACCATTTGGAAGCAAACTCCATATTTACAGACTATTTATTTATTTATTTATTTATACTTCTGAGTCGCCACTCCCGGGTGGCTCGGGGCGACTTACACCAAATTCAAGATTAAAAACAATATAAAAACATCACCAACACTCAACACAATAAAAACATAGTAAAACATCACTGTGGTATGCAGAGCACGGAAGGCAGGTGCCTACCCATCTTATCAATTACTACCCGATGACCTGCCGGAACAGGAGGGTTTTGCACGCCTTCCGGAATGCAACTAAGTCCGTGAGAACGCGGACTCCGGAAGGCAGTGCGTTCCACAATATCGGGGCGATTATTGAAAAGGCCCTCCGCCTTGTGGCCGTCAGATGATACATTTTGACGCCGGGCACCTCCAATAGTTGACCCACCTCAGAACGTAGTGACCTAGCGGGACAGTATGGGATAAGGCGGTCCCTAAGGTACGCTGGCCCCAGACCGTTTAAGGCCTTGAAGGTCAAAACCAACACTTTGAAGGTGATCCAGTGTTCCACTGGTAACCAGTGCAGCTCCTGCAGAACAGGTGTTATATGGGCGGTCGCCGAAGCGCCAGCCAGGAGTCTAGCTGCCGCATTCTGGACCAGCTTCAATTTCCGGATCACCGACAACATAGGCCAACATAGAGAGCATTACAGTAGTCCAGTCTCGAGATGACCGTGGCTTGGACCACTGTGGCTAGGTCGTGGCGGGAGAGGTAGGGAGCCAGCTTCCTCGCCTGACGGAGGTGGAAAAAGGCAACTCGACTGACGGCGGAGATCTGCGTCTCCATCCTCAGTCGAGAGTCCAAGGTGACGCCGAGACTTTTAACTGCAGATGACGGACATAATGTCACGCCATCCAGGGGAGGAAGCTGGATCTCCACCTCGCCCGGATGACCCAACCACAGGATCTCCGTCTTGGCTGGATTCACCTTCAACCTACTGGCTCGCAGCCATCCAGTAACGGCTTCGAGGCACAGATGGAAATTATCAGGTACGGTTCCGGGCCTGCCCTCCATCCCCAGAACGGGCTGTGTGTCATCAGCGTACTGATGGCACACCAGCCCAAAGCTACGGACCAGCCGAGCAAGTGGTCAGACATAGATGTTAAATAATAGAGGGGACAGGATTGCCCCCTGGGGCACCCCGCAACAAAGAGACATCCCCGCCCCTCCTCACTCGCTGCGAGCGTTTCCAGAGGAAGGAGGACAGCCAACTTAAGGCCGTCCCCCTCACCCCGGCTCCGGCAAGACTAGATTTCCATCAAAAGCCTTCATTGCCCTGACTTCGAATTCTTGGAAGGAAACATTTTGTCACAAACCCAAGTTATTCCAGAACCATTACAAACACCTTCAAGCACAGAATCCCCAACAAGCAAGATGCCAACTACGTTTACACAGCTGTTACCAGTCATTCCTCAGGATACACAGCTCTGTATCCAAGCCATCCAGCAGAGAAGAGGCCGTGATGGTCAGGTGCTTCTCCACGTCCCCCTTCTCCTGGACTTGCAGTACGCAGTATCTGTTGTTCAAACCCTTGTTGAGCACAGTATCCGGGAAGCCAACCATTCTCTCTGGAAATCTAAAATAATAGTTACACTGGAGTTACAATAATTACACTATGTAACAAAGACTGGAAAAAAATCTGTTCCTGGTTTGAAAGTGTTATTCCTATATTTAGTTGTGTGGTCCTTACTTTGAAAAAGAGCGTCAACGGGCAAGATGGGCTCTCTAGCCTTTTGGCAACCATCTTGAGAGAAGAAAAACTCTGTATTTCAAACCCAGGCAGATGGTGCTCGACTAACCCTGTAAGGTCAACCATCTAAGAGAAGGAAACTCAAACCAAACCTACAGCCTGAGGACTTCGCTGCCACTGTCCTAAGCTTGCTAGGCCCCCGGCTGTCGCACACCGGCCGAGAACCAGGGCCCTTTAAATATTCACACAACCATGGCTGGAAATAACAGTCTATTTATTGAAGTAATGGAATTGGGCCAAACTTTCCGCACAGAACCCCCATGAGCAATGGAAAAGGGTGTGGTGGGCACTGACCTTGAGTTTGGAAGTTGTAGTTCACCTACATTCAGAGAGCACTGTGGACTCAAAAGAATGATGGATCTGGACCAAACTTGGTACGAATATTCCATATGCCCAAATATGAACATAGATGGAGTGTGGGGGAAATAGACCTTGAAATTTGGGAGTTGTAGTTGCAGGGATTTATAGTTCACCTACAATCAAAGAGCATTCTGAACCCCACCAAGGACAGAATTGGGGCAAACTTCCCACACAGAATCCCCATGACCAACAGAAAATACTTAAGGCCACCCAGTCCAACTCCCTTCACCAGAGCAAGAAAACCTAATCAAAGCCCTCTTGACAAAGAGCCATCCAGCCATAGATACAGATATATATAGATAGATATCTCACAGAGAGAGATATAGCACCATAGATTTGAAAGGGACCCCTAAAGAAGTCTTCCCCTTGGAAAGTCTGATCTGAGTTGTCCACGCTCTGGTCACATCCCGAATAGATTACTGCAACGTACTCTACGTGGGGCTGCCTTTGAAGACAGTTCGGAAATTGCATCTAGTCCAACGGGCGGCAGCCAGATTACTAACTGGAGTTACATACAGGGAACATACCACCTCCCTGTTGTGTCAGTTCCATTGACTGCCTGTCCACTTCCGAACTCAATTCAAAGTGCTGATTTTGACCTTTAAAGCTCTATACAGTTCTGGCCCAGCTAACTTCTCCGAACGCTTCTGCCTCTACGTCCCACCTACTTCTCAAATGCGGTTGATGGGGACGAGGGGCAGGGCCTTCTTGGCAGTGGGCCGCCGCCTATGGAACGTACTCCCAAACGAGAGTAACCTGTTCCCTTCTGGCTTTCAGAAAGAAATTAAAATCGTGGCTGTGGGACCAGGCCTTCGGGCAGAAGACGCAATTTGCACCTTAGTGGACATTGACTGGAATGGCGCTGTGGCAGATGACGTTGTGACTCGTATTATGGTTTTAACTAATGTTTTATACACATGTTTTAATCACTATGTTGTTGTTAATGTTATGTAGGTCAGTGTTTCCCAACCTTTTTTGAGCCGCGGCACACTTTTAACATTAAAAAAATCCGGGGTCACACCACCAACCAAAATGACACTCTAACACAGTAACGAATGGCTGGGGGATGGTGGCCTGCTGGGAGCAGCTGCTGGGAGTGCCAAAGCCAGGGGAGGGGGTGGAGCCAGGCCATGCCATGCCCCGCCCCCAATCTTCACCTCTCCCAGTAGCTGCTCCAGCCTTGAAGGGGCAGTGCCAAGCCAGCGGTGCCAGAGCCAGGACAATGGTGGCCGCACTGTCCCTCAAGGCTGGAGCAGCTGCTGGGAGTGCCAAAGCCAGGGGAGGGGGTGGAGCCAGGCCATGCCATGCCCCGCCCCCAATCTTCACCTCTCCCAGTAGCTGCTCCAGCCTTGAAGGGGCAGTGCCAAGCCAGCGGTGCCAGAGCCAGGACAATGGTGGCTTCGCACTGTCCCCTCAAGGCTGGAGCAGCTGCTGGGAGTGCCAAAGCCAGGGGAGGGGGTGGAGCCAGGCCATGCCATGCCCCGCCCCCAATCTTCACCTCTCCCAGTAGCTGCTCCAGCCTTGAAGGGGCAGTGCCAAGCCAGCGGTGCCAGGGCCAGGACAATGGTGGCTTCGCACTGTCCCCTCCAGGCTGGAGCAGCGGCTGGGCCTGCCCAAGCGAGGGGGAGGGGGTGGAGCCAGGCCATGCCATGCCCCGCCCCCAATCTTCACCTCTCCCAGTAGCTGCTCCAGCCTTGAAGGGGCAGTGCCAAGCCAGCGGTGCCAGAGCCAGGAC